>JAAMPD010002123.1:17113-70100 GCA_025266255.1 Trissolcus basalis
CCGTAAGTAATTTAAATTTTTTTTTTTACTTTAGTTTAATTTAACTAAAAAATAAAAATTTAAAAAATTATTAATGTAACAAAAAATAATAATTTAAAATAAAAAAACAACAAAACAAGATGAACCCGAAGTAAAAACGAAAATATAATGACAATATATTGGCCGTATATCAAGCATATAATGGGAATATAATGTTACGAAAACCATATATGAATCATATATGATGATTATAATGACAATATATTGTCAATATAATGACAATATAATGGCCATACAGAAAACGGATAAATCACCATATATGGCAATATAAGCCTCATATATTGGTCATATACGTTTTCTAGATGCTCATAATATTGATTATGTATGGGCATTATATTTCCATTATATTGATCATATATTGCCCCTATATTATCATTATATTGTCAATATATTGCCATTATATTGTCATTATATTTCCCTTTTTACTAGGGATTTTTCATACATCAACTATATACTGGCAATATATTAGCAATTTTTAGAAACAAAATCAATATTATTATCTATGTATGATCAATACATATATTGTCAATATATGATCCTTTTTACTAGGGATATGACAATATAAGTCACATATATTGGCCATATACGTTTTCTATATGCTCATTATATTGATTTATAGGCATTATATTTCCATTATATTGATCATATATTGATCATATATTGCCCGTATATTGTCACTATATTGTCATTATATTTTCCTTTTTACTTAGGGGAATCAACAGAATAAATATTTAACTATCCAAAAAATTAATTAAAATATCGAACTTATATTGTTTGCTTTATTGTTTAATTTTTGTGATAATTTGTAAATAATTTTGCGCTCAGCTTTCAGTCGCAAGTTTGAAAATAAATTTTACAAATATCGTGCATGATAAGTACTGCTACTGTAAAAAAGATATTTCTTACTTTCCTACGATATACAATGTACATTTTAAAATTGATTTACTAAGTTGATTATTCTCACATTCAAGTGTTTTTTTGTCTGCACGAACTGGCTGTACTGTTTTTTAAATTTTTTTCTTCCATCGATTTCTGCCGTTATACTATTAGTTCGAACTTGTTGATTTTTTATATCAAAAATATAAGTCTAATGGTCAAATTCAATAAATACAATTTAAAAAGGTGATTTTTTTTAACTTTAACGATAGAGGTTGTAATGTTTGATCCAGACTGACGAACAGACGTCCTTTTTTTAAAAGTCCAATTTAATATTAATAAATGCGTTAGAGCTTCAGGTGTTCGTAATTGCATGTTAAAGACAAGTGGTGTGATAACATTTTTCACATTGAACGAAAGACATTTAATACTTTTATTACAAAGTTTAATTGTCTCATTATAACGCGATAATTTTCGTCGATATATAAAAAGGTATGAGGAAAAGTAAAGCGGTTTAAACATACGCATACTATAAATTAAATGAACAGTCATACTCGTTACAGTTATGATAGAAGAAAAAGAAGTGAAAAGCATTGACAAAAGTATTTTCGACACTTATTTGAGATATTACAAATATGTTTCTTTGTTCACTGGATTTTGGACGTACCAAAACAAACATATTTGCTTATTCATACATTCGTACCAACTAGTGCTTCTGACTGCATATTTATACACACAAGTAATTTGACATTTCTTGTATTTCTCTAGTGTAATTTGTAAATTTATTTGAACTAGGGTCTGAAGTGGGTTGGATATTTGATTTTGAAAAGGATACTGTTGGAGGAATCATACTTTACATACTTTAACCTGAACCAGCCTGGAAGAATTACGATGTTGCTACAATTTTGCAAAATGCCAACATTAGTAAAGTCTATTAGATTTGAACAATATATTTGTGCACATTCTCATTTTATGCCACTTACAACGTGGAATGGAGTGGGGATAATATTTTTAACCTTTTCAGGGCTATTTTGAAACCATTAATTTATTTGCTACCGGTCCATGACATTTATGACTGCAAATTGAAACATATAGAGTGGTCTGAAAATGTGAAAAACTTTCAATGAAAAATCTCGAGAAATTTAAATAAATTGTATAAATAAATTATCCCGAACATAAAGAATAAAAAAATCGTATTAAATATTTTTTTCAGAAAGTTATCCAACAAAAAATAACTGATTTAAATAAAATATAATATATACATATATTTATATATTATATTAATATAAAAATAAATTTATTATATATATAATAAAAGATAATTGGTTTAGTTTTTTAACTTATTCCCCCCCCTCCTTCCTTCAGTCTCACATCAAAGGAGTGGAGGTTGGGGATCATATTTGATATAATTGAAAGATTTTTATTAGTAAACAATTATATCAAAAAATGTTTGAAACAAAATTAAAATATTTTTGTCGGAAGAATTTGAATCTGCAATGAAAAGTAGAGGGTTTTGATTGAAAATTTTCAACGTTTCCCCCACTCTTTTCTGAGGGGGTGGAGTTTAGACTACTCTGTATAACATAACGAAATTGATATATAATAACAATATGTTAACATGTTATTAATTGTTTTTATTTTCGTAGACGGTTTATCTTTACACCATTCGTAATGAGTTCGAAAAATTGTGTATAGATTCTGCATGGTATTGTGTAATATTATTCATTGGGACGAATTTCGTAAATAATATAGTACATAAAAAAAAAGTAACAATTTTTTGGCGACGGTATCTGTTAGTGAGGACTGTACAATGATTGATTCTTATTTGATATTATTTAGATTGATAGAATTATAAATACGGTAGATGATTATTACAAACATCTTTTACGAGTATACAAGGAAATTGTTTTGAAACAACTAACAATGTGCGAGAACGTTACAAAAACTATTACAAGTAATGTGCAATCGTTATTGTTTGTTTAAGTATCTTAGTTTCCACCATACATTTTTAATCTCGTTTCTTTCAGATTTCTTCACGGTTGCCATGTTGATAGTACATTTTCTGTGTCTCTTTTTAATATTCACATTATGCTTTTCAAAAAGCGGAAATGAAAAAGATATGTGTATTAAAAAATTTACCGTTATGAAAGGTACGTTCCCAAATGAATGGATGATTTTTCTGACATTCTTCAATGCGACCTTCTCTACCTATACTACGGCAAGTTTGGTGATATTCAGTGTTATAGCTTTATGTACAGCGTACACAAAAGTGTCAATAATACAGTGAGCAATTTTTAATATACTTTTAAGAATACATAGCTTAATATAGATGTAATGTAATTATGAATCTTCGAATAAATGTGACACTCAAATTACTTTGAAATGTAACTGCTTGGTTCAGATTTTTTAGATTTAGATAAAACTAAAATCAAAAGTTTGAAACCGTCACATTTATTCGAAGTCAATTTTTTAGATCTAACTTTAAAATTAAATTGGATCAAATATCTTAAGAAAATTGAGGATTTGAGGTTTATTTTTTATTAACTACTAATGTTATGTTGATACATTATGTTAAGGAAAAAGTTGGGGGATGTTAGTGATTTGGGAGACTGTCTTTCTACAGCAGACGAGCACAGATTTGTAAAAAATATACGATTTTGCATAATAGAACATCAGTCTGCTCTTGAGTAATACAAAAAGCACAGTGCTTGCCACGATTGTTATTGTAGTGGTCCAAGGAATAAAAATGTCTTCATGTTTACCAGATTTGCTGCATTCATAAATGAAGTACTTCATGTGATAGCGTTTGCTGGATTATTGCTCAGCGTGGGTGGAGTTGCTGTTGCTATATATACAGTAAGATTTGAATATTATGTCGTATACAAACAGACACCTGTACACATACACTAATAAAGTAAGCAGGTGAAGTAGGATTTACTATCGCACACCATTCCGTTGGGGATGAGTTGGGTTGTAGTTTGCCCAAGTGTTTATATTTTGCCAGCCTTCAGTCTAGCCCACACCATCAGTTGAAGACTAAAAGTTTATTCGTCGACCCTACTGTTCAGAAAGGTGACTACCTGGACATCTAGAATGCAGAAATTGTTTCCCTTCTTTGCCATTACTTCAGGTTTCCATCATACTCATTTTTATAGATTATTTACAAACTTAAAATGCAACAATTGATTGTAAAATGCGATCATATTTAGTGAGCGCGTTTTCGAGGTGGGCTTGGCAGATGCCAAATTTACAGAAAAAACGCGGTCACAACTTGTGATCGCATTTCACTATCAATTGTCTTGGTATTTGTTCCAAAATACTCTAAAACGATCAAAGATTTGTATGATTATGAATGTCGTCAATATTTGTACCATTTTTTGGCGAAATTCACCAAACATTGGTTTTCCCGCCAAAAACAGGATTTGAACTTCGCCATCGGCTTAGACATCCTCTTAAGACGCAGTTCGCGTATCTCAGACACAGTTCGCCCGGTGCGCATTGAAAATTCGTACAAACAATTGAGTCGATTTCGCAGACACGTCAATTTTTCTCAGAGCAGATCTGATCACGACCTACAAGTGTACAAAATTTACAAGTCGATTCAACTCTCGGAACAATATAAAAAAAGTAGCAAGCGTATGTTCAAATAAAATTCATACATCAGAATAGTGATCAATATCTACATTTCTGAAAATGCAAATGAAATTGCAAAGTATAACCTTTGATATTATTTAAATTAAAGCAGTTATAAATAACAGTTAATAAATACAGACTTTTAAAAAGTAAATTTTCACTTGTTCAATTTCTGATTTTCAAATTAATTCTTATTTTGTATATTTTTAGTTTGAATCATTAAATTGATTTGGATCATTGAGAAGATAAAATTTTGAAAATGAACATACATAACTAAGTTATGAATGTATCCAATATATTACTTTGAACAAAAGGTCTTCCGCGTGAAAGTGCGTTAACTCATACATACAATCAGTGACGAAACAATATGTAAATGCGAATGAAGAGCATTCCAATCGGGCAGATTGAAAATTGGCACACTAATCGGCCTGAAATCATCGATAACGGTGCACTTGGACGATCGTCAACGGTATTTGTCACCGCGTGCGTCCGAGAGGCGTGTGCGTTGGGTTTTGTTATTTGACTGTTAGCGCCGTGATACACAACTTGCAGCTAAATTAATCCAACGATCAAGCACTCGTTATTCATTTAACGTGCCAACAAACTGTGTGTTTCTTTTTTTGTCATTCTACCCTTGACTGCTGCACCATTACCATGATTAATTAAAAAAATTGCAAAACAAATTGAATTAATAAAGCACACGTTGGCTCGAATGATTAATCGACCGGGATGAAATTTTATGTTTGTACAAACGACGAATTAAAACAAAGGAATTCGTAAGGAGTGTATGAATTAGAATAGAACATAGTCCATCAACTGCCCCCGTTAGATCTAATTACCATAGTACTACGAAACACTCTTTATATGCGAATGTCAATTTTTTTCTCACAAAGATAAATTACAGAGGACGGAAAACCTATTTTGCCCACATATGCATAGGTCAACTTGCGGCTCGTAAATGCTTCGGCCTAAGTGATGTCACCGAGCAAATTTTTACGCTTCTCAAATTGTTTCTGCAGTTTCTTCAAATTGTTTACAACAACAATCGCGTCTTTCAACATCAGAAATTTTCCCATTGGAAAAACCAAATGTACATGAAAATTTATTATTTTCGATTAACTTGTTAGATTTTTTTTCTTTCGCATGTCGAGTGAAAGTAAATAATTCAATTACTCCTGATTAATTAGCAGTAAGCGTACACTGTGTTTTATAACAAGACTCATTATTTTCTCTCCCGTAGACTTTTATTTACGTTGCGCAAGTGTTTGCCGATACGCGGCTCGGATTCATCAGTTACGCGATTCTTACAGATTAATCAATTATTAATATACGTGTGCCTGAGTTGCAAACAAGTTTCAATTCGAATCGATATAAATTTATTATACTCGGCTGCGGATCGATGCGACGCATCATTTGAATGCATCAAAACCCAGTTGAGATATCATTTTAGACATTTTAATCGCGTGCCTTCTGTCAACCGGTATGACAAATGCCCTCATGAAATCAATTGACATTGCACACATTCACATCAACGCCAATTAGTACCGGGACACGGAACCGCCGTTAATTTGCACTGTCGTATAATTTGAATTTTTACGATTTTCTTTAGTGGCTGTGTTTTGACGAACCGTTTGTGAAATTGGAACAATGTGTTCGACGCTTATAATTCTCGTGTCAACACACCCGAGAATTACACAAACAATTTATCTTTCACGCGTTGTTGAAATTGTTTCATGGCTTCATTTTTTTACCTTTGTCGAAAATCGTTCTCTGTACGATTAAACCTCAAGTTAATACAGATCTGTCGACTTTGATATATATTCTTATTAGTTTATCTGCAATATCATTTAATTTACAATGCACCGAATGAATGGTTAGTCATCAATCACTATTTATGAGACAACAAATTTGCCTACACATGACACACATTTTATAATGTGTCATACAACTGAGAATATAAAGTTCAAATCATTTTTAGAACTGGAGAAGTAGAAAAAGGTTAAGTGTCAAGAGAAAAATTTGAAATATAAAAGAAAGGAACAATTTTGACGTTGGAAAATCAAAATGTGAATGTTCTAAAAATGTTACTCGATGGGATTACATAGAAAAAGTGAGAATGCACTATCTATGCTAATAAAACAGCATCCAAACTCGCGTGTCAAAATGGGAACACAATAACAGAGGTCTGACCCGAAATACAACCCGATAGATCATTCTCAGATGTCAAAACAAAAACATCTTCCTGGACTCAGACTTTCCAATAATAAACATAACCCGATTTTCAAAATCTGACAAAAGAATATCTCGGCTGGGAAAAGCTTTAAACAGAAATAATCTCGATCCCATTTGTCCGGGATGATTAAGTTGCGCACAAAGAACGATGCAAAGTCTGACACATGCATGAGTCTCAGCAAGATGTTGCTGCACGGAGATGAGCAAGTGCAAAATTGGTCTTGACGCGAGTCACTTGACACGGATCATCTGATGTCTGAGCGGGCATGATATCGTCAACCTGACGGTCATTCTCGTCGACATTCGTTTTGTTCAAACACGTTTGAACCGAAGCCAGCCCCGGCAATGAACCAATCTATTTTCAGTTGGCCTCGATAGAGCCTGCAATTTGTTGAAAATTCGTTAAAGCGCGAGGCACATCTGACGTTGGTGCACCGACACCTGCATTCGCGGAATTCCAGACGTATTGGTCCCCGAGGCGTTTCACACCATCGACTAGACGCTGAATAGATCCCGGCCAGGCTCGAGCATTAATAACAACGTTGAGAAATAATGCCAATAATTAATCCTACGATGTGTTAATTTATATGGTTCGTAATGACTAACCGGGTGGAAAATGATTGTCATAGAAATATATCCCGAGGATATACAAACGGATAGGACTTGTCAGGTATGATATTTTAATTCCGCAGTGTATATCTGATTTGATTCGACCGCGCATGTCTATTTGAAATGATAAATATAGAAAGTGGCAATTAAAATTATCAGACCAACTCTGAAACATTCGACGTGTATCAAATGTTGTAATTGAAGGTCCGTTTGAAAGGACTGACAGATTTTGAATACGAAGCAGAGTTTGTGAAATGTTTGATTCCATGTCGAATGTCAGGCGGCGCTTTTCAAATGTAGACTTTTAAGTGGATCATTGAGATAAGTTTTTCGTATGAAAAAAATTTTTTCAGACGACAGAAAAAAGAACGGCGTTTCGTACTCAAAGCCTTCCGATAATCGCAGAAATATTTATTACGCATTGTGTATCTGCGTCCCGTTAACAGTCATATATACAGCGTGAAGTTTTTTATGATTGCAGACCAGTTGCAAGCTGTCAGCGGTCTGACTGAAGAAACCGGCGATATAATTCTCACCCTAACTCAACGCCTTCGGAACCTATAATGGGGTAATCAATCAAGTTCGAAAACTCCTTTTATTCTCCCATTATATTTATTACCAAAGAGAGCATTGCAATTGTAACCGCGCCGCTCTACGGTTGTTCGCGTTAAAGTACATGAAATTTATTATTTTCGAGTATTCAAAAGCGAACTGACACATTCGGACATAAATCAATTTAAATTAATAATATCGCTTTCAGTTCATTTTTAATGGCGATGATTATGTCAAAATTTTGAGCTTGAAAAATGAAACCCATCACATCACGGATAATTTGTGGCTGCATTCATCAAAACAAATTTGTAAATTAATTCTTTTTACTCTTTTCACTCTCAAATAATTCACGTTTCATTTGTTTTTTTTTTTCGTCGTAATCATACGTATAATTGAGTGTCATTTTCCTGAATGGGACGTTAAAAAAAATTTGCAACGAAAGTGTCGGTTCATTGGAAACTGTCATCAGGGGACACCGCAACATCATTTTTTGAATTAGCCAACGTGTGACACCAGCGTGAATGTCATTGGAATAGAAGAGTTTCGGAAGCTTCATTCTGAATGAGGCTCATTAATGCGGCAAAAGAGCATCTAATCTAAACTCACGATCAAGCGGATCCTGAATCCTGTAATATATACGATTTCTGTCCATTCAGAAATACGATGATGCTTGCAAATTTATACTATCAAATGTAACCTTTGAATTTCACAAAAAAAATTTTTTTTAAATTATAAAAAAATTAAAATAGCATTGTTACAGAACACACTTTTTTAAAAGTAAACTACAGTACACCAAGAAAAAATTATATCAGATATTATAATTCTTAAATGAAATTACGCTGAACTATACTGTATATGAGGGACAAATCCAAAATTTGTAAAAACAATTTACAGCAAATTTTGATGAACGAGCATAAAAAATTACTCATTAATTAAATTAATAACTAATATTAATTTTTCAATATTTATAAGTTTCAATATTGAAATTAAATAAATAATAAATTCCACTATAAAATTATTATTATAACACTGCTTTTTATTATTAACTATATTTATATTGATTATTGTGATATTACTTTTTTGTGCTCATTCTCCAAAATTTGCTGTCAGTTTCAATATTTTTCCCCAAAATTTTAGATTTCTCTCCCATAAACTGTACAGTTCAGTATATTTTGATAGAAATTTTCATCTCCTTGTAGGATTGTATTAATTGTACTTTGAGTCACAAAGCAACTGTTGGAATCACATGACAAATTAAATTATGAAATTTCCGCACATATGCAAAAAAGTGTAAGTGTATATATAGAATATAACGCCCGACAAATTCTTCGGACGAAGGCTGCCATGTAAATCAGAGAGCAAAGAATGCGACTGGCGAAACCGAAGATTCTCTCCGAGGCATATTCAGACTAGTTGACATTCGTTTGCCGTGCAATCGTGGGTATAATATTCTAGGAAGAGCTGCGAAATATTATACCGAATCTTACGCTGAATATATAGCACCGAAGAAGACCCGGTAACATCACGCGATGTTTTCGCACAAAAGTTTGCACATTTTTTTCGATCAATTTGCATTAAATGTGGGGATGTAGAACCATATTCCTTGAAATTTGCAAGCGACAATGCTGGCAACTTCACCGGTGTTTGACTTGATTAATGGTGTAACTTTATAAGAATAGATTGCGCTAAGAATCCCTCGATATTATCCGAAGCGATGCCAGGCGTTTAATGATTTCGCGCCAAGTGTCTTCGGGTGTCATTCAACAATGAAGAAAGTGGAGATCCAACCGGGCTCGAATCGACGAAGATTTCTAAGTGCAAACTAATCTTGTCAGTCGCGTTGGTCTGCGAATCTTCATTACGAGGAAGCGCCATGTTCGGCGCGAACAAAAACAAATCTACAAAAGCGCGGAGACTAGCTGAATTATACGAAGGCCACGACCGGATCCAAAGCCGACTATAATTAAGGGGAGAACTATAATCAACTTCAGTCCGGCGCACGTCGAGTCGGTCACAAAAGTTGCCCGACAAAAAACCCCAATTAATTATTTTAATTCGCTTTGCGCTGCTTTTGAATTCGCAATGATATTTTTTGACTTACGATAACTGTATTTGCATACCTATGATATATCACATACCACCTGTTTTTGTTCGGACAAAAAAATAAGATAACTGAATGTTACCATTTATAGATTTATTTGATAGTTCCAAATGCGATTATAGCGTCATCTTCAAGAGTGGATAAATTAAGTATTTTGAAAAAATTTGACGTATTTTTAAAATTTTAGTCAGTTTTGATATTTTGAATGTATATGAAATTCATACTAATTGCTTTCTAGAAATTTATAAAAACATCAAATAATTTCTGGAACTTCAGAAGTTGTGATTTTGCACTGAGAAGAAAATTCACGTTTACACGTATTTTGTCCCTGTGGGTAATGTTTTTCAAATTTTAAATTTGTCCTACATATACTGTACAGTTGAGTAACTTTTAATAGAATTTGTTTTCTCTGTGTATGCATCTAGAAATGTAAACATGAATGTCTAATATATATGGATTATGTACGTTATCATATATGATATTATCTGGAGGGAATATATAATCTGAGTTCTCGAACTGTCCAGAAATTGTTTACAAATTATAGAAGCTCGTACAGGAAATAACTCGTTTGAGCTTGAAATACAGTGAGAACAAGAAGTACTTCAATTCTGAAGAAAGACTCAAACAAAGTAAGTCCACTTTTAGTATATCACTTGTTTACGAATCTGAGCAGTATTTAGAGCGCATGAAAATGGACACACTTGGTTCTTTCAGCGAGCCCACCGAGTACACAAGATGATTCCGTGAAATTAAATATGCTCACGCTCTCGAGCCATGTGATCGAGAAGAAAACACGTGTTTCAATTAAAAGCAACAAAAATCATGGGTAGGAGTAACAAGGTATCAACTCAAGTATGCACGTTTCATAACCAGAATATCAGTCGACGTACCTTCTGTGATACTCGTTTCTTTATACTATCGCAAAAAACATAAATTAGCTCATCGACCGATTTCTTTCAGATATTCATGTTAATTCGTCGATGAAATTTCTCAGTCTTCTATTGCTCACTATCTTTATTGAATACTTTCTCAGTTCGATTTCCACATGCCAATAGCAATCAAAACTTTTTTCACATTTTGACACATTTTTCACCGTAATCTAAACTGTAACTAATTGAATTCTTTTTTTCTTTCTTTTTTTTTGTAATTCAAAGCAAACTCAGTGACACGAGGCAAAAAACAAAATGCGCATTCATGAAGATATTGTACCGGTGCTATCATCAAAATAAACTCGGTACGTGTAAAGCAAACATGTCGGCACAACTATGCAAACTGTCGTGCCACATTTTACATCTGTTCGGAAGACCGAATCGTGCATTCCACCGAAACGGATGAAGCACATGTTCGTATTACGTTCTATTAAAGTGTAAAAAAATGTTATCATCCGTCGTGTAATTTTATTTTCCAGACGGCTCTGGAATGCGGTGTGAAAAGTAAGGACAAACTCGACACTCGCATCACCGGATGGGTACCGAGAAATTTGACATTTCGTTCAAGGATTTGGATCAAATTTTTCCTCCACCATGATATTATTCGTATCATTTTATTTTTAACACATTCCTTATGAATCCGACGGTATAATGATAATAATTAATTTTTTTTTTCATGTTGCGTAACTTCTTTTTCAGGAGATGCATAATTAATTAAATTGAGCCCGAGATTATATTTGGGTAGGCTGATGTTCTGAGTCCGGCTGTGTTTATCAATGAGATGTTTGAAACGAATCATAACGTGCAAATCGTATGTGCAAAGGAGAGCGAGTGCTTATTTTCGCAGTACCGACTGAATTGGCAAAAATCACGATGTTAACCCGGTCGAATTCACAGTCGTCGAATGGCATGAGTTTATATTTTTTTGTCCTCGTTGTCCATGTAACAATTATCTGCAGCAACATCAACGAGAGTAAATAAATCACACTTTATTATGACAGGAGACGTCGTTGAACTTATTTTTGCCAATGCGATGCAATCCTGACTTTTTTTTTTCGAGATGCCGGTGACACAATTTGCAAACAAAAATGACGACAATGACGCCAGTTGAACTTTCCTGAAATGTAAGGGCACTTTGTAAAAGTACTACAAACTTTTTTCACTCGTTCGTTTAAATTTAATTTTTTCGAATTAAAGAATCGAAGTTTGAGCCGAGTCTTATATTCCCATGGGCATATTTCAAAATCAACTCGCACTTTCAATTAGAAAAATGATTTTTGGCTTTATTCAAATGCGGGCTGGAAGGACGGGCAAGAGGACATGTGAATTAATACCCATTATGCCACTCGTGCAAATAAAGTTGTCTAGTCATGGCTTAAGGCATGGTTATCAAAATCCTGATTAATTACAGCAGACATAACTATATACGCGCCGCCTATGACTAACGCACTGCAGAGTGTGCTTCGTTTTTAGATAGTCTCATTTTCTCATGCGTCTTTGCGCCATTCTCTTCCTTGAAATTTGGACTTTTTGTTGCTCCTTCTTTCTTACAACATCAGAGCGGATTTGATCTTTTAATTACAGCTGCTTGATTATCACCATTAATATCATAATTGATCTTTTTATAATGTTTTTTCATTTACAAAAAAAAATAAAATAAAATAAAAATTGTGCATGGTAATATAATAAAAATTAAAATTTCATTGGCATTTTATGTTTCTTTTATCTTTTAAAACTATGTTCGCAGGCATCGAAAACAATTTTTATAAGACTGTGAAAGTCAAAAATGATTTGTGGATGGACGAAAGTTTTAGCAGCTTACTCTGATGGATCGTAAAAGGATTACGAAGATTCGCTGAATATTTCGATAAAAGGATCCCGTCTCCCCCGTAAGTGAAATAATTGTGATTTATTTTTGATTATAATCGCGAAAGCAACAATTTTGATATACAACCACGTCGTACATTTTTTTTTACTCGCGGCAGTAAAAAAATACCACTTTGTCTTGATCTTCGAGCCAACTTTTGTTCATCATAATTTTACAATCAAAACAAACCGGGAAATCTTTTAATGGAAAAGCACATGAATAATGCATCAAGTGAAACAAATTACCGCAGATTATATTTGTATGAAAAGAAGAGACTATTTTGATTCAGAGTCCTGGTCGATTGGAGCGAGATGTACGTTTACCTTTGACTGCGGTATTATGCTAATTCCAATGGGAAAAATGCCCGCGGCTGTCTATCAAAAAAGGCAGCCTGTATAATAGTGCATAATGAATTCCAAGTCATCTTTCGACGTTTCCAGACCACATTCGCATCCAAATTAAAAAAATACCGCGTTTTTCCGCAGATCTCATAGCAAAATAAGTTGCAACTATACACGATTGAAAATACTGCATAATGCACAAAAATCAAATGATATTTGTTTAGGAAAAAAAGGATACCAAAGATGGACACTCCGAACCAGACAGCGCCCAAAATTAATATCGTCACACATTCCGTCTGATGAGAAAAATTCCGGGAATCCATGACGATAAATTATTTCAACAGTTTGGAGTCGAAAATGTTGTAAATGCAACACTTGCAGTAGCTAAACAAACGTAAAAATAAATCATAAGATGGGCGGACACTGACTCATACCAGGATGAAGTAATTCAGTTGGAATTTCAAGTTGGAAAGAGAGCATTCGAAATTTCGAGGCGATACCGGAATTCAATCTGCGAGTTTTTAACGTTTATCACGAAAATATGAAATTTGAATATCATTTTTCGTCTTGTAACAGTAACCTCGAAGGACGATCGACAAACTTGTATTCAAACTTTGTGAAACTTGTGAATCATATATTCTTTGTTGTTAATTATTTTCGTACTTATCGATTCGATTTGAATTATTGATGAAATTGTTTATGTGAATTGAATTGTTTAATTAATCATTGTCATTGGGGGTTCAATGAGATATAAAGTATGCAAAGCATTTCGAGGACTTTGTGAAACGTCGACTGCACCTACAGTTTAAGAGGCAGAGGTCTATAGTTGAGCTTTTTCACGTTTCTCATCATCGTTGGCCCGAAGACGACAATGCCAACATCTCACGAGTTCGTGAAGTTTATTAATAGAATACCGGCGTTAGCGTCAAGACATTGATAAATTGACACTACCTGCTATTGTCGTGTCCCAAGTGTCACTTTTGCTTCATAAAGTTCGAACAAATCCACGAAACACTCGAAAATCCGTTGTTTTTATCTCGTCAAAACATTGTCGTTAACTTTCAACATTAACTGACATTCACTTGGTACCTCGTTGTGAACAGTTTCCAACTTGTTTACCAACCATGAGTGTTCTTTTCAATTTTAATCACTGTTAAAAATAAATTTGTTATCAAAGTTCAGTCATCGGTGCACTTCAATTTAGCGGAATGGGTTCGGGGACTTTTTCACGTATGGTTTTTGTAATCAGCGGCATCAAAAAGTTTGAGTGACTTTGATCTTTTCTAATGGCACAGCACCCAGACTGTTGGTCTTAGCCACGCTTTTGAATAAGCTCGAAGCTTTTAAAAGAAATGCGTCGCGCCTCCGGCGGAATATATTTATGGCTTTGCGCTCGTGTTCCGATATACACAACACGATTATGCAATTACCGATCTGCTTCAAGGTTGCTAATCCTGTAGGGCAACACTCAACGGTCCAGATCATACGGAGCGCGCTTTTTGCGGCCCAATCAACTTAGTTCCGCGACCAACAAACGTTTTTACGTCCGGCAGAAATTCGAGCGCCACTCACATTATTGTGATGAGTTTGTTCGTACCAACTTTTTCGAATTACTATATTCTTCGGCTGCTTTCTAGATGGCAAATATTCAAACTTTCATGATCCATTCTTAAATCATATCATTAACCGCAAAGAACTTCTAGAAAACACTTTTATGAATGACCAGTGCCGGAGTATCATCTTGGTACCGTGAAGGTGTCATGACCCAGCTTAACGACCTTAAAACACATATATTTCTTTGAGACATTCCATTTGCGGAATATATTATAAGGCATGAAGTTTTTTAGCCTGTCCTAAAAAATAACAATTTCAAGCTGCCATCTCACAACCTTCGGTATATTATTCGCAACGAATCGTGATTTTTATAGGGTCAGTTGGGGTAATTGTGACAGTAAGTGTGATACTCAAATTTTATTTTTAATTTAAAAAAAAAAAGTTCTTTTGTTCAAGTAAATTTAAATTTAAATTTTACAGTTTTTATTGAATCTTTGTTATAGAATTTATATTTATATAAAAAATTTATAGGATCTTGCCGCTTTATATTCAATATATAAACGGTTCATATACAAAATATATGAATTATCATTTTATTTATACAATATATATTTTAAATATAATAATTGAAAAAATATTATTTTCCGTCTGAGATAATAGTCAGGTATGTAATTTTTATTTTCTTAAATGATAACTTATCAAAGATTTCAATTTTATATTTCGATATTAAATTTTCATGTCATACACCTGAAAATTTCGTTGAAGAATATTATGCAAGTATATGAAATGAAACATTCCAATTTCAAGAAAACAAATTTTAAATATTTAAAATAGGTTGAGAAATAGAAAGAAATAAAAAATTACCTGATATTACCTGGAAGCCATAAATTTAGATCCAATTAATAATGCATTTTTCAACATAATTTCAATACTTTGACATTTACCCCAACTGTTCCTGACTTATCCAACTTCTTCTCACTTATCGAATTCAATTTTCTTCATTTTGCAACTCTCAATGTTTTCAACCTTTTTGAAACTGTTACTGAAAATGTTACTTCTTCCATGTTATTTTTACCAGTGGCAACTAAACGTGCAAAGTTTCTTCTAATCAGTCGTCTAACTGTTGTTTCGTTGATACTTTTCGATTCGCACACTGTTACGTCACACGATCTTTAAGCCTCATAAAACTGAAAAATGGCAAAAAAAAATGAATGCAAAAGTAGTTTACAAAGCTCCGGGGCAAGAGATAAATTGGCGCTGAAGAGAAAACACCTCCCGCGCGACCCACAGGATGCAGTTATGCACCTCTAGCGTCGTGGTTGATTGTGCAGAGGCATAGTGCGAGCGTATCGGGCTGATAAAGTCAATGTAATATGTAACGAAGTGGCAAGAACTTGGCGCTGCTTGTGTGCATCGGATTTCCCGTCGGCAGATGCGTCTGATGCCGCCGCGCACACGTACATGTTGCGTGGGTGAGCGAACGTGCCTTAAAAGACGCACTGCTTATCTCCTCGCGATGCAACTCAATGAAATTAGACGGTCGTTAGTCCCGCAGAATCGCCGGCCTATGCGCCAAACTTAATTTCCCCCAATGGCATCAGTTAAGCAAACGAAAATTATTGTCATCGAAAATATCTTAATATTGAGTGATAACTCCCACAAGGACGAAAATATATGTACAAATAAAAATGGAATTTATAGTTTTCATATAAGTAAAGTGTATGTTTTTAATAAAAGAACATCTTTGAAAAGCCTAGAAAAAAATTTAAATATTTGTTAACAAATTTTATTTTTAAAATACGTTCATAGAACAAGCATATACGTACAAATATATTTTAAAATATATTTTCGTCGATGTGGGCTGCCGTTTTTGTTCGCCATTTGCAATTACCCGTACGAACAAGTATCATATAGGACAGGTTTCGCGTTTCTGACGAATAGAAATGCGCAAATTCCAATCTTATAAATTGTACACAAAAAAATTATAAAAAAGAAATCAAACGAGCGATTACATAATTGTTTAGATTAAGGATACTATTTTCTTGAAACAAATTTTTTATCACACGTCATTATGGTAATGACGCATTGGCTATAAAAAAAACGTTATGATAAATTTGCATGGACAGGCAATTAACAAGATAGTTTGTATTTTGAAAAATGTGCTGATATTTTCTTTGTGTTTTGCGTTATATCAGTGTAAACGAATTCCTGTCACTTCGTGAAACCTATTCGAGAATTCCAGAGAATGTTAAATCGCGTCGAATAGAATTTATGGATTAAACAAAATTTATGAAGTTGCAAAGAAATTATTATCGAGATGACAAAAATGAACAGATTCGAGCGCAGTGCAGGGACTTATTTTGTAACCAGGTTGTAAATTAAAATCCACAAAGCGGATCTACTAAATCACGATCTGCACTCGCTGGACCGATTCGAAATAATTAATCGGTTTGAATTTCAAAGCCATTCGGTATTTCTACCGGGCTAGGAATGAGGATATTTCAATTATAACTGCGCAAAGAGCGGGCTGCCTAATGATAGAGAAATTATTCAATTATTCGCGATTCACGCTACCGGAGATTGTCGGTATCGTGAAAAAATTTAATTCAATGGGTTTGATCGCGCGGTAAAGTGCACCGGCCAGCAATCAGCCTTATCCAACCGAGCGTTCATTGCTTTTCGAGGAACCGACAGTTCGACCTTTCGCTAGATCGGGTGTCTTGTGATCTTGGTCTAGCTTTACTTATTTCTTGCATGAGTGCCAGATAAGTAGCTAATTGAAACGACAGCACGTAAAGTTGACGAGAGGATTGGAACTAGGATTATCCCGCAGACTGGAATTCGTCATTTTTTTTCTTCTCGGCAGAATGTTTTTCTTCCCAGCTATACATTTTCCAATCGGTAAAATTTTTTCAAAATTATTCATGCACACCGTTAGATATGCGAATAAGAAGGGAAAATAAAAAAAGTAAATTGATTTACAATAGGAAGGCAATTAAGTGTGATTTCATAAATGATATAAGAAAGTGAAACTTTCTCTAATAATACAATGTAAATATATATAATGTATGGTATGCTGAAAGAATCGAGAACCCGTTTATTGATTGTTTAATTAAATCGTTAGTCGGTGATAATAAATAAATAATTTTTTCTTCTCCGTTCCTCTTAATCGTTCCTATTAATAAGTATTATGTAGCATAAATATATGTGATACACTCGAGGCGATCGGATCTATTTCAAGGATTTAATATGGTTATCGGTTCGCTTTCAGATACTGGTCGCAACTGTTTTTTCGAGTGCGTCTTCGTCCGAGATGCAGACGAGTTGCGAAAAACCAGATGACTCCTCGTTTGACACAATAAAAAACGGCTTCTTTAAATTTCAAAACAAACATTCGACACACTTCCGATTCGTATTTGTTGACTCAAGAATCTTCTCCGAGTCAATGTTTGCTTAACTAATACAGCAAAATAGCTGTACGATACGTCTTATTATTTCTGTTATCCGATCCAAGCAAATAATATAACTCAATGCGAAAAATAAAAGACAACCGATTTTCGACCGGTCCCATAATTTTTCATTCTTTATATGCTTTTCTTTGTAAAAATAATTATCACCATAGTTCCAAGTGGAATCACAATTTCGATCCCAGTCCCAGCGAATAACGGTAAGCTATGATTATTTTTAATTGCCACTAATTTTGCGAGCGAGTTAGAAATAAACAAATCGTGTGATTACGTATCGCAGTTGATCGGATTTGCAGAAAGAAAAAAAAACGTAACTTTAATGAACTTGCATGTTTCGTCTACAACTTATGATTAAAATGTTTACAAACATGACCAGTCGCTGCTGATGAAACGGTTAATTAAATTTTCGTAGACACACATCAATGTGGAAAAATAGATGGGAGAAATTTGTCTCAGATCTGATGATCGGAAGTTACCGATCTCGCGTCAATTAATTAACACCGACTATCATGCGTTAAGCGTTGTTTATATCAAACAAGAACGGGCGTCCGGCGAAAGTGTCATGCGAAAGTTGGGGGGGGGGCGACCAGAAAACCATCGAAAATCGAAACAAAATGATCCGTCATTGTCCATACCGATGCACCCACAGCCTGTAATTTGAGCGGGCCGATAAATAGAAATTCGTCATTGCATCAGTATGATAAAGAGATCGATTTTTTTCGTTATTTACGACGCTGAAGTAATCAGACCTCCACGTGGCTATTAGCATGCAAATTCGTTAATTTAAAAGCACGAATATCTGCGAATCGAAGCGATACAAACGAGACGCGATTTAACACAAAACGCCTAATAAAATGTTGACAGAGTCTATGAATAAACATAACTTGAATATCAGCGTCTATTTTAAAACGCCCGAGTCAAAATAATGCCCGACGATTAAATTGTCAACTGTTCGTGCCGGAGAACATGTGTACCTTATCGGTTTCCACACTCAGCGGTTTGATTAATTGAAAAACCTCACATTCTCAAAACGTTTGCTTTCATCTAACTCACACCGGGGGCTGACAAAGACAACAACGAAAAAAAAAAAGAAAAAAGAAAGACGGTACAGAATTGCCACTCGAAAAGTGTCTCCCATTATCTTACATCAGAGTGCTAATCTTATCGCGAGAGCTAATACGCATCAGGCGCAAAATCCGTCTCCCGAGTATACACACACTCGGCGCGTTCAAATAATTCCGCAGATCTAAGTGGGTGCTCGCGCACACTCACCGCATTGTTAATGTCCGCCTGCATGGAACTGTCCTCCTCGGGGTTCGAGTACTCGTCATAATCGGGATCCTTTGTTTGCACCTCCTCGTTCCTCCTGCGGTTATCAATGACCACTTTACTGTGCACAGGACCGCCGACACTTTTCACCATGCTCTTCGCGGAAGCGTTCAGGGACGCGTCCAGCTGCAGATTCCCATAAACGTCTCGCTTCAAGTACCTCGCGATGTCCAGCTCCTTCTTCGGCCTCGGGGTCGTGGGGTCGCTCGAAGTGAGTCGTTTGATGATGTCGTCGAAGGTCTTGAGCGGGGCCTTCTTCTCTTGATCCTCGTCCTCCTCTTCATACTCGTCCTCCGAGGGCTCCTCCTCCTCTTCGTCCTTCCACAACTCGTTCTCTTCGTCTCTGTCCGACTCGCTATCACTGTACAGGTAGTCCTCCTCCTCGTCCTCCCAGTTTCTATTTCGTTTCCTCGACCCCGAGGTCGAGTTCGACCAGACCCTGCGCCTCCTGGCCTCCGACCTGGAGATGTAATCGAGGAGCCTCTTCAGACTCTGCTCCTCCTCATAGTTTCGGTGCTTGCGAAAACCATCGGCGAAGAATTTCCTCGCGAGCTTGTCCTCGTGGTACCGCCTGTGGGGCGACTCGTACTCGAAGTCCTCGGGCCACTGGTGGGTGCGCCCCTGGAGCCTGCGGCTCTTCTCGTGATGGCGGTGGCTTTTCCTCCTGGGGGCCTCCTCCTGGACGCGATGCTGCCATCGCCGGTAAGGCCGCCCAGGCGACCGGCTGGGCACCCGCCTTCTCGGATAGTAGAACTCGTAGTCCTCGTCCTCGGCGGACTCGTCCTCTTCCGAGTCGCTCCACGAATCGTCGTAGTCGTCCGGCTCGAGGAGCGGAGCCCTCCGGGGGCTGTGGGCCCACCGCGAGGGCGACTCGTGCTGGTGTCTGTGCCTATGCCTCACATCTTTGTGGCCCTCTTGACGCCAGTACCTGCCCTCGCAAGACGCCAGTTGGCATACCACGAGCACCAACAGCCAAACGGGCGCTCTCATCTTCGTCCTCATCTCCGAATCACATCATCTCAGCTCTGCGTCTGACCCGGCGACTGTCGGCCCCCGAACCCTGACCGGTTGCTGGCTCATCTAGAAAAATCTCGCTTCGCACCATCAAAAGTCAGAAGCCGCTGCGGAGTAACAAGTACCAGTTGACTAGTGAAAAAATATGGCAAACGGTTGGCACTGTCGGTTGAAGCTCGAAAGGTCAGGTTGAGTTTCGGAGCAACGGTTTGCCGGGTTTTGCTGCCGGACGACGTCCTGTCATACGCATGCACCGGTGCCGGTTTTCGCGCCTAAGTTTCATGCGGAAGAGCGTCCAATCGTATCGCGTTCCGAATGTCGCGGGCGACTGAGCCTGCGTCTATTACTGCTGAAGAGAACACGGGACACAGGGCGCATGCGTGCAACATATAACAAGCTCCCTTCCTCTCTCTCACGTTTGGCAAGTCTCGTGTAAGAGCGCAATGCAAGCGGCATTGTCGGATGATCCTCACTTCAAGCATGTCGACAGGTGTTTTTCAAAAATGACACGTCGAATTTAATGCGTCGACTTTGCATTTTACTTTGTAACTTCAATGCTTCGGTAATGTGACACGATGATACCCTCGGTGTGGCGGAGGTGTTTCTACGAGACTTACGATCGGTTGTCTTTCTTTTTTTTTATTTTTTTATTTGTTGTTTTTGCTAATGGTGAGAATGTTTTCTGTCAGGATCTAGGAAGAAAACTTATCGGTTAGGGTTATTGTGATTTGTTACTTATTGTAATTTGTTTCTCATTCCGATAGAACTTGCATTGACCTTTTCATCATTTTATGGTGCAAGTTTTTTTTTATATCCTCCGTTTCACCTGAAAATAAACACAAACATTTTGCATTGTGTAATTTCTTTAACCTTTTAATAACAAATGGGAATGGGAATATTTTTATTTATAAAGTTTGACGTGCAACCAGCCCTGAAAAATATAAATTAAAATGAGAAAAAATATTGTTAGAAAACAATTTGTTTTTTTGTTTTTTAACAAGTTATTTTTTTCGAAAGTGAAACGATCGGGCGAATTGGCTTCTGTCTCATAGTTTTGTAGCATCTATTCACAATAATCATAATTCACCCGTTTTGAGGACAGCCATAAAATGTAAACGCGTGTAGAGCTATTCCAACAGACCTTTTTTTTTCTTTCAAAGTTTTGGCACACCAAGGAATCCGCATGCTTAAGCACTGTCATAAAATACTCAGTTTTCGGGAGTGTCATAAAAGATCATATTCTGAGATGGCCCATTCGGTCGCATAGAAACACGTTCGATTTTTCGAGCGAACGAGACACAGTGTAGGGTAATTGGACCCCCAGAAATCGGCGTCAATAAACGGCGGTAGCGCACGTCAAATCACAGTAGGGCAGATGATTCCGAAACGACAGCTGTGCGTGGTCGCGTGGCGTAGGTATCCGCTACCTACAAATACTAAGAAATAATATTTGCGAACGCCCACGTCAACGAAACAATGCGACAAAATGAAACGACCGGCAGCCGAACCGAGGCAGAGACCAACACAAAATCGGCGACGAAAAATAGGATGCTGAGTTTACGAAACCAGTTTTCGAACGTGCAAATATCGTAAATCCAGGACGGGGTCCCATTGTTTTTCAATGAAGGTGCAGAAATGAATGAGTGTCGGTACTGTAATATAACAAATCGTTATCGACGCTTTCAATCACTTTGAAATTTCTGCTGGCCCAAATGTTTACGTCGGTCTTTGTCGAAAGCCGAGGGTGACTTTTAAGAGTGCATTGGATCAGGAGAGTGTGAAATTCCAATGTAAAAATCAAGGTGTATAAAACATGTGAAACATTATAAAACATTACACCTACATTTTTGGAACATACCCACACGGACAAAAATTTATTTTCAATTATATTTAAAATATATATTACATAAACAAAATGCAAAATTATATATTTCATATGTAAATCGTTTATATATTTTGAATATAAAGCGGCAAGATTTATATAAGTTGAATGAAAATTTTGATATTTATGTATATGAATAAAATATTTTTTGAATATATTTTGATTTATATTTTCTATATTTAAAATATATATTCAATTATATTCTACATATAAGTTTTATTCATAAATTATTGATGAATTGTATAAATGGAATATAAATTACATATTTTATATTTTGAATAAATATTTGATAAATAAATTTTATCAAAAAATATACATTTATATGAAAACTATATAATTGATATATAATATATTTACACGTATATTTTTGTCTGTGTGGAATAGAGTTAACATAAATGTATTTTATGTTGAAAAATTATTTTTAAATTTCAACAGATTGTTTATATGTTGATTTTTATTTTGTTTACCTGGGTAAATTTCATTATTTTAAAGGCGGTGTCTGATGAAAGTTCTGGAATGGGATAAAAATGAATGAAATATTATGATATGTGAACAGTGGTCAGGGATGAGAAATCAATTAATAATTTATCACAAATAGATTCTTATTAATTCAACTGTATTGACTCTGACGTATACTTATCAGAGCTGTTTGCAACAAAGTTATCACTAATGAAGAGATATCGTGCGGATATTAAGTTCCGAGATTGTATATTTATTGCAGTGTTGATAGAATGAGTCATTTTTTAAATGTTTTTATTTACTGATAAATGATTCATTGCAAAAACAACGTTTAAAATTACGTTTCTTTTGCGGTCTTCTTTTTCATGCAGACAAATTATTCTTTCATTGCTCTTTTGTGTCACAGGTATTTCATTACACATTGTATAACATTGCAAACAATACGTGAAATTTCATTGCGGACCTGTCAAACCGTCAATTTTTGAGGGTTAGTTATTTTGTGAAATTGGTTATTTCGTTTCATCAAGTTTCACTTTGCCAATCTTTTTACGATATAATTGGGTTGGAAAAAAAATATAAAAGAAAAAAATTTCTTTCACATCATGTTTTTAAATGATCCGATGACTGTTGTAATTAATCGCAGTTTATTTCAGATTAAAATTGAGTCAGAACCTCAAGCAGAACCTTTCCAACTCGCAACCAACAAAGAGCTGTTTGTTTCATACAAAACTCTTGACGTTATTCGCTTTTCCAAAATATCACCCACTTCTCAACTAAATTGTTCTGACCCAATTTGATATTAACCAGTTCAACAATTTGCCATGAACTCAAATTGATCGCGATTATTTTATATTTGCTTGTGATTTCTGCTTTTAGAAATGACTTTTCAATTTGAGGCGTGTTATAGGGATAGAAATCACTTTACAACCAGAGACGGATCACTGTGACAGCCTAACTGTAACCTTTCTTTTTTAAAATGATTGCGATACAAAATCTCATGCATGTCTGCGATTGAGATGTCAAGTGGAGTTGATGTAAAGTCCATTATCAACACGCGAGGAATCAGAGATCATCGAAATGTAAACAGACAAAAGTGCAGAGACGCAAAAGATCGGTAATCAAACGCAAATTGATAAATTTTGTGAGTTCACAATTTTTTGGCAATGATTTTTCCCAACTTCAGTCTTAGTTTCGGGTTGAAATGAAATTTCAATTGTTGATCATGTTTTAATTTCTGAAACAACTAATTGAAAAAACTGCCACGCGATCTAATTTTCACAACGAACTTTTCCAAAGCTATAATTCCCATCACGTTTAGCATTTCTACAAAACAAACATTTCCCGAGGTCAAGATTTTTTTTATTTAGAAAATGAAATTGACGACTATCAAATTGTCTTGGAGATACTTAACGACTAGCAAATACGAGGTTTGCATATAAAGACATTTGCGATTGGCACGCTGACAATCGCGTGACTGCCCATTCAGATGTAGGATTTGTATAAAGTGCAGTTTTCTTTTCTGATTAACGCAAAAAGACGATGAATAGCGCTAACAAGAAATCGTTAAAAACGTGCCATTATCCACGGTAATGCAAACATAGTTGTGCCACTAATATATAATTGAAATGTGAAATGTGATTTGAATACGCTTTTTACATGTCATCATCATTATTGTATTAAATAATCATTAACCAAAAATTATAATAATTTGCGTAAAATTATTATAATCATTGTAAAATTGTCATTATCATTTTTGTAAAATTCATATCATATTTTTGCAATCGTAATGGAAAAACATTTCATGTATCATCTTATATAATTTTTTTTTGAATCAACATAACTAAATTCTAATCTCCAAATCATCACGTTTGCCCCAGCAGAAGAAATACAACTTTGGCACCATGAAATTATGTTCCATTCTTCCCTTTATCTCATCGCAAGTTTTTTACCCGACCGCACAATGCGAAGAACAAAAAAATACAGTGCGTGACAAATTGTTGGTATTAAATCGTTTGTTTTACACATTAAATGATTTGTAATGTTACGATAATTTTTTTCAAATTTACTGCTGGAAAAAAGAAATTAAAAAAAAATACATCATACCGTTGGATGAACGTAAAATGGATATTTAATAAGAGTTAATAAACAATATTTCATAATTTCTTTTGCCAACAAAGTAGGCATCATTTTCTGCGGGATTTTCTGCATTTTATTACATGTTTTATACAAAACTGTTGACTGGAATTCTATCGGCTTATTTATGCTGTGTACAGTTCACTTGAACTATAAATTGTTAAAGTGTGTATTGTATACAACACTATCTATTCAAGTTTTTTAAATATATTCTGCATCACGTAATACACGAGAAATCATTTGATTCAGGACTTATACGTGCATCGACCGCCAACCTTGAAACATTTTCCTACGAATTTCATCTGAAAGCATCTCGCATTGATCTTGAACCCCGCATGTGATGGACTTGCAGGTATTCAAACACTAAAACATCTAAAACATCTCAACTGCTATGCCAAATTGTATCTCATTTTCTATTTTACAAATGAAAAAAAATAATGATAAAAACTAGTCAAATTAAAATCAATAAAAACAATCTAAAAATATATACAGATGACTAAAGTTCAAAATGAAATAACCGTTCTGAAATAATTGAATAACTGGTATATAATTGAAACGAAATTGAATTTTCGTTATTGCAAAAAATTACAAGTTTCATTGTATATTAATAATTTATTGGATCAACATGAAATATTCAAACGTTTTTACTTTAAAACATTGTATTTAAAACGAATCTCCTAAACGAACTAATAACAATTCGTCGCAATCTCAAATTTGTTGTCTTATCTCATATCATTACCGGACGATTTTTCTTAACATATTCTCACAAAGAGCTTTTCATCATAAAACACAAGAGAGTTGGACATCGAGAATGTAAAACGAAAAATGAAGCACGTTCCGTTCACAAATGATGTCTTTATTGTATAATTTATCAAACGCAACGAATAGATTCACAAAAAAGATTCATTACATTTACGGTAAAACCCTTTAGTTTTTCATAACACATCGCGCAAAAATAACATCAGCGTATCCGCAGTGTTCCTTAACAATCCTATGTCTTATCGTTAATAATAACAAACTATGGAAAAGTTGCTAAGGACTATTTCATTATGTGCTATCAAAGCAGGTTTCAATGTTTAAGTCATCCTAATTTTTTTTTTTTTCTATACTTCTATTTTTTTAGTTATTCATTTATTTATTTTTTTACGTTTTTTTTCATTTTTTGATTTGCAGATAGCTCGCATTAACACAGGCATAAGTCAAAAAATGTGCATCGTCGAAAGAAACGCAAACAATCGTGATATGTTTCATCTTAGAATTGAAACAAAAGAAATGCATCGATGAGAAAACAAAAATCGCCAATCACCAACGTTATCTGCTCATGAAACCGAAATCAAGACAGTGTGATTAAGAAGTAAATAAAAGTGACTGCGTAATTGCTTCAATAGTTATTCGAAAATTTGAAACTTGAAATTTGTTTAAAAACAGGGGGAATATCACCGAATCAAAAGCTCACGAGTTGTGATAACAATGTTTCGACTTCGGTAACGAGTCACGACAGAATATACGTATAACAATATTGTTTTCCACGCGAATGTAGACGTTCTATCAAACACCATAATTATGCATAATGCTCGCAGAGATCGATATCAATGCCTATGCGTAATCCTTAAGGCTCTACATACTTTTTTTTGTTATTTTTCGTCTCCCCGACGTCGAGGTTGCTTACAATATACGAATACAATCATTTCTGTTTAACACTGCGCGATTCTTCGGGTATCACGTGCGACGTTCTATTTAACATTAATGAATGTAAATATTGGATTTCTATAATTAGTTGAACAGCGACGCACAATTGACATCGAATGTACATCGAAGCGTCATACGCAGTGGTAAAAGCTCTGTGTTGTTCGAGGTAGAAGTCTTGTCGCAAGTTTCCGCCTGACTGACGACACCGAGAGGGAAACCGACATGACATTCGAAACTGCGTCGACTATCAACGCTTGTGATTGTACCTCAGCGACTACCCAATAAATGCATCCTAACTGAATCCACTAAGTTGGTTCACGCAAATCAAGTTGTGGCGTCATCTATGGATTAGAACGCGGCCCTACACCCCTAGATTTTGTATTCTAAATCTCCTCTACATGTTCTAAAATTATCCAAAATTTAAAGGTCTCCAAAAAAGATCCACTTCCCGGAACTCGTGGATTCGCTAAATTCGTGAAATTTTCTTCCCTTACAGGTTCTATCGTGTTGGTTTTTTAGGTTGGTTCGAAATTTGATGAAAAAACAGGTACCGAATCACAAACGAGGAACACAGCTTCCAATGCCAACGTGACAAAATCAAATCCCTTGCACTTGAGATCGCCGATTAGAAGTAGCCGGTGAGTGCAAGGACTTCTTTCAAATGGAAGATACAATAACTTCGGGACTTTCGTGACTGTCGCGCCGCAAGGAGGACGCTATTGCGCGGGAATTGCAGGGGCGTCGGTAAAGCCGCCCGACCGCGGCTGCAATTCGCGTCGCTCGCTGCGAGCGACAGGTGGCGCTGGCGGTCGGTCCAGGAACTTCTGCCGTGGTGCCGAGGGGTCGATAACGCGAGACTGCAAAAGTTCGAAGGATACACAGTGCCTATCTGAGAATACCGGAATTACCGCACAATCAAAACCCAATGACGACTCTCAATGTACATCAGAAACGAAGATAGATGATACAAAAACATGACTTTAAGTATAATTACAAACGAAACGTCTCGAATACGGAATGTACATTTTGAGCGGTCGCGTTGAAAATGTTTCTATTTGTCCCATCGAGTCGAGTTCGCGTTTGACTTATTTGGAGAGGACTCGGGTTGCCAGGAAGCAGAACAGAATTGAGCTCATCACACCCAAAGAGCCGGTCCTCAAGTTTCCGGATCCGTTCAGTTGCAACTGTGCCTCCAAATCTGCCGGCACGTCAACGAACACCTTGTTTAGACCGATGCTTTTGATCATCTCAGACAACTTTGTGGCATCCACTGTGTCATTCTTCGAGGACCAGACGGTTATTGTTGTATTCTCCGAGTTCTTCATCAGCGTCTCAACGTCCTCCATCTTGGTCTGAGCGAGCAAACCTGCTCTCATTGCATACGTCACCGACCGGGTCTTGTTGACTTTGCTGTTCACGACCTTTAGCATTTCGTCGATGTTATCCTTCGTGTACATTGCATCGGTGGCGTTCAACGTTCCGTTTCTGTAATTCAAACACGATAAAATTAGACAACTTTGTACTACCTCAAATTTTTCAGATCCTACAATTCTTCTACAATTCAATGATATCCTATTTCAATTTGTGTTCTAATTTTTATTAATTGCAGCTAATCTGAAATTAGTACGATTAATTAATCAATCGTTAAATGGATGAATCAGCCTGTTGTCGGGGGATCTAATCCCTCTTGGCCGACCACTTGGAAAAAGTGTTTTACTTTAATTGACTTCATGTAATGTGTCCGACATAAATGTATAAAACTATGTCCTGCTCAAAAATATGTGTGACGTCTAGGGCCCGGATTCCCTCTGATATCATGAAATGGTGATACAGTTTTAAAAAGAATTTTTGAATAAATAAATTACTTCGTTGTCCAGCCGAGAGATAGAGTGCTTCCAGGAAGAAGATTATTTGCCTGAGTGAGGAACTCGACTTTGACTGGTTCTGCTACATCCGCTAGAGGTCCTTTAAGGATGTCTGCGTTCAACCAGACTGGAACTTTGATCTGAAAATATTATTTAATTGCTATAATGATTGCGATTATCAAGAAATTTCAATCAAATGTGAAAAAGTGAAAACTTACTTCTGATTTGTTCAAAATTGGAATACTACTATTAAAGGCCTCGAGTGTTTTGAAATCAAGCTTGATCTTTCTTAGAATTTTTCATAACCAGTGAAACAAATTCTTCCAGAGTCAAATCGCTGGTGGTCGCTGGAGGGTGCACCATGATTGGCTTTTTGGTAGTTGCATCCAAACCAACATCCGCTTCTATCATATGCACATCTGCAAAAAAGAGGGGAAAAAAGTAAGTTCCAGGTCACGTGTGCTCTCTCCGAGTATATTGATCATCCTTAAAGAGGCTAGATTCTAATGATGCCGCTAAAAGGTTCTCTCGAAGAGGTCTTAAAAAACCTTCGAATAAATTGGATTCATTTAAATAACAAATTATGCCGAGAGAGAAATCTTAAACATAATTTCCAAGCGGAAAGGAATAGAAACAATTTGCAAGTGGTATTAAAAAAAGTGAGAATAAAAATAATTTTAATTAACCGTCATAAAGTTTGTTATAAAAAAATCAGTTATGCTAGTCTGTAAAATGTATTTTTATCTGACGGTTCAATTTGTGGTACAACAAAACTACAAACAAATATGAGCTTGAAGAATGAATAAGAATTTAAACGTTTCTTTTCTTTTGTTAACAGCAATATAAAAATTTACAGAAAGGGGGCAAAATTGTCCACAAAGGCTGAATTTGAGTCTGCTTTTCGGTGGACATTTTTGCGGGTCAAGGACGACTTAGAAGACATCCGAGGTCGCTATTGATTGTGACAGTTGGAGAGCGATACTCACCCGATAGTAGAGCCTCCTCCAACAGCGTCTTGTTGTTGACCGCGTGCTTCCACTTGATGCCCGTTAAATTTTTCTCCATCTCCGGCCAGAAATTCGTTACCGATGGGATATTGGTGTTAGCGCTCATGGCGGTTTCTAAAAAAAACGAAGATACATCAATACTTCTTGTCTCACATTGACCTCTACGTGCGCTGATGCATTTGCATCTATCGATTCGTCCTTAGCTAATCGCGTCGTTAGGAATTTCACAGTAGAAATATACTTTCAATTAATTAACGTATAAATTACGACGGGACTAAATTTAGATTCCCATTATATTTTCAATGTTAATTGTCCAACGACCTAAAAGTAGTGCACGGTCATCACTGAACCATTGCCAGTTACGTTTACAATGAAAAAAACAACTCTCACGTTATGACAAAGTTCCATAAGAATGCACCTCGCAATAGTCTGGGTTTTCGATGAGAACGACCACGTTCCGATCGACCGAAATATACCCGAGCCTCTTTGCAATTTAATGGGTACTTCTTTTCGAAAAAACATAGTCGTTCCTTTATGACGACCATCTCATTTTGATAATGCGTCTTTTTCCAAGAATTTTTCGTTCGGGACGGTTTTTTTTACGACGCCATTAAAAAACAACGTTCAATGGTCTTGGCGTCGAGACGACAATTGACGTGTTGGATATTGTAAATACTTTTTCTATTCTCAATGATTCCCGGTACACGAGAAACGTCCAACTCAATTTAACACGGATCCTCAGAATCGTTTCAGTGCGCAATGTTTGGTCCAATTTATCCTTTCAAGACGTCGCAAAAGTTTTTTTTTATTGACGGAGTCTATGGAACGTCTCTTCGGTAACGACAAGTAAGAAATGATGATAATAATGTCAAAAACTTATTGGGAACAAGTTCGCGAGCGTTGCGTCACTGTTATATTTTATATAACCAGGTTAATGTGTACACAATTATCTGTCTTCGATAGCTTTTTTTCCATCGGTACAATGTATGTAACAACATAACGAGTATACGTTCTATAAAATAAACAAATGAAACAAAAAGAGGTGAAAACAGTCGTTATAAATTCGCATCTTTACATTTCCTTTTCGGTTGCATTTTCTTTTGACAGATCAGCTGTGTCTGTGCTTCATCACCGGGAACATAACCTAAAATTTACATCTCATAATTACAAAAGAACTTCACCTCAAATTTACCGTACTTGTTTTTCATTTTAAAATTCATTCATATATAACAACTCTGACCAAGCGCTACTTCCGGTTTGTTCGTCAGGGACAAAGTTTAAGTTGTTTATTACCTGCATGTATATACATGCGCCTAACAAATTGGAAACCCTGAGACAATGCAAAATCTGCATAATAAATTCTGCGGGAAAATAAAGATTCAACTTGTTTTCTCACTTTTGAGATGCAATGGAGACGCGAGCTTGTCGAAGAAGATGAAAAAACACAAATTTGCGACTTTGGGCAACACCGGCCGATTGACGAACAATCGATACTTTGTCCGCGAGTACTGCCGGTTGCATACAATCTCATCCGTTTAGTTAAAGTTGACGTCCTCAGACGAGAATAATAAGTTTAAGGTTCGCGACAAATCCTGTTCGCAAAATTAGATTCCCTTTTTTAATTTTGCAAATTTGCAAGAAAGAAGGTTAATTTGATTTTAAACTTCATTTCGAACTTCCGGATTTACTTTTTTTATCAGTTAAGCTTGCGGAAACTGTTAATGTAGACGTATGAATTTTTTTCAACTTCAAATAAAAATATGAATACGCTGAAAGTTTCAACCGTTTGTATAAAGCATTTTCAAGTGACTCGCAGACAGTAGAATATTCTACAGCTACATTATCAACCATTTTAGAAGCAATTGTATTTATGGAAATTTCGCCGATTTCTTTGCTAATTTTCCAACGCAAAACTATAAAATACGATTATGCTAAAAGTTAATGAAAAATTAAAATTTTCATTAACTTTTCGTCTGATTTTCTGTTGGAAAAAATTTTTCTTTTTTTCGCTCTTGCTCGCGTCATCAGGTCAGAAAATCTGACGTTGGAAATTAATTAATATACGTGAATGAATTTCACAAACTCGTATAGTTATAGCAGTGCTCCTAATAATGCTAAAAGCTATGTGATCTTTGCTCCGGTTCTGCACAACTCATTCATGTGCACAAAATAACCTCTGAAAACGGTTAGGTAGCTGGAAATAAATTATAAAAAAATGGACTAAGAACTTTACGTCGAACTTGTTATAATCAAATACATTGCATGAACACTTTTTTTTCGTTCGAATCAAAATAAAACATTGAAACAAATGAGATTTTATACACCTTGCACAAGATTATATTTTTCGAAAAAATGGAAGCTTACACGTAACCGTAATGCGAATTTTCTGATAAAAACGAAGCGCTCCATTGATGCGCGCTATGCAGTTGAGCGCATCGCTTTCAATGATCATCGAAATATGAATAATACATTTGAATTGACTACATTTCATAATTGACCATTTTTTCAGTTTTCCTTTCAGGTCATAAACAATATCTTTGTCCAGTGACGCAATCGGTATAGAAATAGTCATCTCACGTAATAAAAAAATTATAAAGGCGAAACCTGAATTTCCTTTTTACCCAGTTAGAGCCACTCAAAACGAGGAGCGCGAAAGACTGCTGAGGTAACTGCGTGTTCATATAACAATGCCCATAAACCCTATTGTACGAGTATAATAAATTCATATTTCAGAACCTCATACACCGACACGATATGTTTTAAACATTGTTAATGAAAAAAAAAAAAAGAAAATTCTGTCACTTTACAAATGTTTCCGGTGCAAATTTTTATTTTCTCAAATTTTTAGAAGTGTGTACAATAACGACAAAATTTATCGTCACGGCGATACACAGATTTGAATATTTAAATGGACGATTCACAGAAACCGACGGACGTATGGAGAATTCGATTTGTGTCGAGCAAAATAACATATTCCATTGTTGCATTTCTATTAGCACTCGTTCGACAGAGTTTTTTCCTTGGTAAAAGACGTGTGTTTGAATGAATGCGGGCCTTCGACCAGATAAAAGCAGGCGTTGTGAAACAAAAAGTTGTTTTGTTTTGATCATTTGACAAAAAGATTGCATTTCAATTAATATACACTCGCTTGGACAAAGTTAGATCTCGATCTAACCACAAAATTCAGTTTGGTCTTTGATGAATAACATAAAGACAATTTGTCGCAAATAAATTTTGTTTACCGAAGTTAACTCAAGCTGAGCTTCGGCTTCCAGTGGGGAGTGAACTCGTTATGTTGGTGGTTGAAATATATAAATATGGCTTGTTGTGGTGTAGCGAGGGCAAACGTTATAAAGGCGCTCAAGTTTGCTTCCTATGTAGTGTGTCCCAGTTGTGAAATGCATATTGTTTATTTCATATAATACACGGGGAAAAATGATTACATAAACATCTAGAAATAACGCATGACGTACATGTTAAAAATTCAACGACTTTTTGCATTTTTGTTGAAATTTCATCGTGGAATGTGTTTTTACGAAAAATGGTCTATGAAAAGTTGTCATTTTTATTTGAAAGGGGAATTTGTCTATGCTCCGTAAACATGTGTGTTTAATATCATTTGAATTATTATAAAATAAAATGTATTCGAAATTCAAATTCCTGTGGGACAAACAGTATATAAAAGTTAGTTGAAAATATATTGTCTGAGAATATTGTATCGCAAAAAATGATACGTTATAAAAATTAAAAAAAAAAAATGTTATCAATTAAAAGCAACGCTCAAGTATGTTTACATGATTCAGTTGGTGATGTGGATTTATGTGCTTTTGTTTTGTATTATTGTGCGTGAGAAATAATTCAAGAATGCTAAACACGCTCCCTGCCTGGAATTTGAAAATGTATACCTTTTTTCATATCAGTGTCTGATTCACAGTAAACGTTTTTTTTTAATTAGGTCGGTTAAATTTATGAGTTAAAATTACGAGTTCATATATCATTGTTTATCAGAATTTATGTGCGAACGATAGTTGGTCTACGGTTCGAAGTGACAAATAGAGCGTAGTCAATCGTTCGCGTACTCAATTTTTGCGAACGTTCACCTGTTCCGTTCAAAGTGCATCATTCGACTTAACACCACCGGCAATTTATTAGCGTAAAGTAAACGAAAAAGGTCTGGTTTCACGTAATGTTTGTAGATACACACCGTGATGATAACGAAGTCGAGTAACTAAAGTAGCTGCCGCAAATGTGCACGCACTTACAGGTTTAATAATTTTTCTTACGAACTGCGAAAGGCTTTTACGACCACGTCAAATTGTTTTCAATGAAAGGATATATAATTATAATTGACGCGCGGGTAATAGTTCTCGGACTTCTTGAAGAATTGTGAATAAAAAAATCAAGTTTACTTAATTGTTTCATAAATGTAATATCGATAATGATTGTTAATTGTCTTTTTTTTTTGTCAAATGATAAATAAAATAGATTAAGTTTTTTCGTTAATTTAACGTGAAAAAAAAAACTTGTTTACGTCAATACTTTGTGTGATTTCATTTATCGGGTTGAAAATTCTTTGCAGTGATTAAGAACGAATTCATTATTTTGATTGCACTTTGAGAAATGTTTGGAATCTTCGGGGCACTGGTTGATTGAAAATAATAAGACGATATTCAGTAGGAACGTCTAAATTACAAAAGCAAAATATTGACTCTCCCCAAATAAATATTAAATATCATAAATCCAACTCTTTTGTTTATTCAATTTAATATATTGGAAACAAATTAACAAACGTTTTATAATGAAATTAAAAAAGGGATTGAATCGCATTTGAATATACGGTTTGAATAATAGACAGACAGGATAGAGTATAATTGGAATTCAAATACTCAGTGAATCGAAGTAACTATTATTCATTTGAGTCATAAAATTTTACTCGTTCAACTCAACGATGAAATTTTGATTTTACACATTTTATTCACTTCCGCTATCAAATTCAAAAAGTGATGATTTTCCCTTTCAAACATTCATGACAAAATTATTATATTTAGTTTGATTTTCTTTTATCCTCATTGTGAACTAACTAAAAAAAAATTTAAGGTCATCATTATCAAGGTCTCAAATAATTGATTGGGAGAAATGTAATTTACGAAACTTTTGTTTTTCAAAAATAGAAAATGAACTCAAACCAAAAAAGCAAACAAAGTAAATTGCCCGGAATGGAAAGATGTTTGAACAAAGGAAAAATTTCATTTTGATCTCGGAAGCAGTGACATTTAAAAATTTCATGGGCCGTGGTGGTGCGGATCGTTTAAAACTGTCAAACTAACTGGCGCAGTGTGGGATATCGCGGTGCATGCGCCGTTCCCGACTCGCAACATCCATAACCTGAATTTGTGCAGCCGGAACAATCATGGACAGAGGAATGGAGCGAATTCGCGACTAGGTGGAGGCGCGACTTCTCAGCATGTGATGAATTGGTTAGGCTGTGTGGCGCGGCTTCATTAATTTGAGCTAATCCATACGCCGGTTCTGGGTCAGCTCCAACTTGAGCGGGTCAGGATCATCGCGGCGACCTCCGAGTGTGCCTACATTCGGCTGATCTCGTGGTGTAATTTTCAGATTTGGGACACGCCAGGTGAGCGTGCTTACGTAACAAGACTGAGCAAAATATTGATGACCTGCGTCAAGTGTAACACCATTGCAATGGCTCTTCAAAAGCGAGACATTTAAAAGTGCATCCGCGCGGAGAAAACTAAATTCAATAATTTCCTATAGAAAATTGCAAAACTAACCCAGACTTGAAATTTAATGGAATTCGCTATATAATATTTATTTATTTATTTATTCATTGTAATATTTCAATTTAAAATATTCGGAATTTTATTACATACATAATAAATTTTACTATAAATTTTATAGTGAAAATTCCATTGAATTTCAAATCTAGGTTGATTTTGCAATTTTCTTCAGTAAATTTTCGTGTTTATTTTTTCGGTGTCGGACACTTCATTGGTTCCTGGTTAAAGTAAATTGATTGTATTTAATGTTTCATAACTAATGTTTTTATTATAAAAACAATCCATAAATATTCTGTTGAATTTAATCATTCTTGAACCTAATTATTGCAAACATAAAAATTGATAATAAAAAAATTTGATCATGAAATTTGAAAGGTTGGTAATGAACTAAAATTCATGATTGTTTTCATGAATGGCACAATTATGAAAAATTATGAAATCAAGCAAAAAATAATTATGATTCTTTGGCGCGATTGATTATACAAAATTTGAAATGATAACTTGTTTTGAACCAGGGGCGCTTATCGAAAATTGAGCACTCGTTTTTTGGCTGGAGAAAAATTTTTTTTTTCTTACCTGCTATGGAGATAGGCAAATTGGCTCATTCTCAAAAGACATGTCTAAGAGCCGGAAAAATTAATGCGTCTGATATATTCAGACCGGTAATACAAGTTTGAAATTCGTATTGGTAGGTGCAACTGAGTATAAACTAATTTTCCGTCTGAATAAATGTTCACTTCATTAATTGAGATTGGTAGGAAATCGATAATGAAAAGGGTTCCTGGCGTCCTGATTAGGCTATGAAACTTCAAAAAGGTTTACAACATGTTTACTAATCAACTTTTCATAAATTTTGATTGGATAACAATTTTTGCACGGTTTTTTTTTCTGTTTTTGTCGCAGTTTGTTTTTTCGGAATTTGTTTAGATAAAATAAATAAATGTTTTATGGTTTTATAGCCCAGCAGTTTATGATGATTTTCATATTACAGGTTTATCACAAGAACCGTCGTAAATTGGAGAAACAGATGGCCATTACGAGCTTTATTGACGCGAGCTTAACAATGGATTCTGCAATCGATCTAAAATTTTAACGAACCCTTTTTTTTGCAATCGTTTCTTTTATACATTGACGGCAACAGTTTGTTTTTTATATTTAAATTCGATTCGAGATTGCTTTTACTACTGATGATAGACCATGCGTTATTCATTTTTCTGAATTAAATTGGTGGCATACAGACATCGATGGAAACTTCTCTAGCGGAACTCTATTTTAACAAAGTTAAAGAAAAACTAAAAAATTTACTTAGCTTGAACAGTACTCCAAGTTAAGTGTGCGGAATTAAAATGTTCGTCTCGTAAAGACGGTACCAATGTTTTTTCAAACTTTTGTCAGATATGACTTTGGCTCAGTCAAAGAATGTTAAAACTCAATTTTTAATTAAAATTTTTCAAGCATGACTAATTATGTGCTGAGCAAAATAAATAGCTTTTACTTTGCTAAGCAACAGTAAAACGAGATAAAAAGTATGCTGAAACTGAAATGATGAGTAAATTTTTCCATTATTCATTTCATTTGTTTGTACATTATTTTTCTGAGACTTCTGAAAAAAAAGAAAACAGGAAAATATTTTTCTCATTGACAGTGATGACAAATATGATAATGTAGAATGTTCCTCTATTTATAAATCATATGAAATTTTTTTTTTAATAAGAATTCCTTTTTCTCCTTTTCATATGAAAACAAGTTTTTTCAAGCTATAAATCATTGTTTCGCGAATCCGATGTTACTCAGATGTAAATATAAAGAATTTTGTTTATTTGCACTCCTCTGTCATGTTCCGTACAACACGCTAATATTTATGCAGCTGGTACGAGAGTCTGCAATCTATTTCCTTACAAGGAATCCTTCTTGTAAAAAAGTTAAGCATTGACACCGGATTTTTAACTCAGTGACTTGAGCTTAGACAGATGTGAAGTTCGACTGAACAGATATATAGTAATCCGATAGGTTGCATCAAAGGTCTTAAGCTAAATTTCGCATTCATTCACGAACAGTCTGACTTTCCTATTCTCAAATTCCCGAAAGTCACGCGAAATAAAAAACGTCCACAAAAAGCTCCTTGAAATTTTTATATTAAAAACAAAATTTCATTTCATTTAAAATAATTCCCACGTCGATTCCCCAACCGTTCGACTCTCAGAACAATCAAAACATCTCAGCCTTCGCTATTCCTCATTCATCGCACAATTACAATAAAAAAACAAATTAAATCTCGCTACTCAGCCGGCCGAAATATGATCAGAATTAATTGAACGACTTGGACGTGATATTTTTGATTAACTTGATTCGTGTCAAAAGTTTGGCCATTGACTATGAAATCGCGTAATTAATTGAACGCCCCCCCCCTTTCTTCCTTGGTAATTTGATTCTAACTAGTTACAGTGCGAGATGCGTTTCTATTCATTCGCAGCCCTAGATATAACAGGCCAAAGCATGAAATTGGAAATCGAAACTGCGAGGATACTTTGCGTGTGTGCTGTTTGTACACATGTACTACAAACAGCGGGACTCCCGTGGCATAATTGGCGGCCGGCCAATAACCAGGTTCTCCAGGATCGCCGACGACCCTCAGCCAATCGTTCGCCAAAAAGCCCTCAATCAGATCCAAAGAAAAAGTCAAATCAGACGCGATAACTCGGGGGTCCTCGAAGGATCGTGTTGTTTTGTGTCGCGCCACTCGACGAGCTGACATTATGAATTGCAATGAGACAATTTTTCCACTGTAAATTCGTCGGAAGTGTCCCTCAACCAAGTTCAGCCTCATGGTGACGTTTGTTTAAATTTAAATTATTGATTGAATGTTGTAAGCCCTGCCGAGGCTGCTGAGATCAGGGAAAGGGGGAAGAGCTGAATGGATGCACACTTGGAAAACGCTTTTTTTCCCGTCAGCGTATTTCATTCGCAAAATTAAGTCAAGAAATTGAGTTGCCAGGATTGCGTTTTTTGTTCGCACGAGTAACTGTGTATATTCTGTCGCATCTTTTTTTCATTCTAATGAGATATGAAAGTAGGCGAATCAAGAAAGCAATCTTCCATTGCAAAAGAAATAAACAGAAGAATCAACTGAAACCAAATCGAATTTGCTTCGACCCACGGAGAGCAAAAAATGTTCGAACGGGAAACATTTGTTCCCCTACTTTTGAGAGGGAGACAAAAAATATATAAAAAAAAACAGTTGCATCAGACAACTTGGAACAATCTGCTTTTATTGTTCAAATCACACAATAAACAGACTGCACGTTGTTACGTGCAGTTTCTAGCAGACTGGGGAGAGAAACGCGTCCATTGTATAGGACATAACAAACGTAGTGTTTTGCTTTGGCACTACATCTAAATATTGTTATGATTAGCATGTGTCGGCACGGCATGCCCAGATTTAATGACAACTCCGTTGTTGCACTCGGTCCCTAATTGATTTCGCAGCAAAGTCAAATTGGCAATAACAGTCGCAAGTCCACCAACTTTTACAATCAACTTATTTGCCCGACAAAAAAGTAATATTGCTTTGCCGCAAGCAATTAGGTTGGTCTCTACGTGTGCGCTGAAAATTCAGTTTATTCTTGAATTTCGCAACTATCGATCAGGAATTATTTCTGACAATGCACTATGTGATTTCAATTAAAACATCTGCCCTGACTCAACGACTCGTCAACAAATACTTTTCATGAGATTTTTTTCTGCTACAGTCATCTTTTTCAAAGGCTTGAGACATTTTCAAAGATGCGTGTCATTTTTCATTCACCTTCAATTTTTTGTTCTTTTCCGTTTTTTTTTTTTTTTTTTTTTTTTTTTTGAATTTTTGTTAAATTTTTATTTCAACAGGGATTTTAAAAAGTCGTACACGAAATTGAAAAGAAGCAGATCGTCAGAATAAAGGAGGATCTGTTTTTTCAAAGTCAAATGACTCGTGGTGTGAGACGAGTCGACGTCCAGACGACTCTGACACTCGACGTAAAAGCGCCAGTGTTCTTCGGTAGAAAAGATGTCTAGTTTCGCGCGAATACGAAATAAACCACTTTGAGATTTAACATCTTTTCCCACTCTTTTTAATGATATTCAAGACAGGAGGTTGCATTTTCAATGATCCGTCAGCTTTGCACCGTGCAACCGAAACTGCGATGCGAAACAGCGATCATTCACCGGAAAACCGAGAACCATCTCGACTCGACCGAATCAATAAAATTGCCGAGCAATTTTTTTCAGTGACTTTCATCTCGTGAAAATGATGCAGCTAGCGCAGTGACAATTAAAACAGCGCTATTCAAATATACAAACTCAAATCAAACGTTTTCTCGTTACTAAAATTATCACCGACCAAAAAAAAAAGGTGCATTCTTTGTTGGGGGACCAGATCAATATGATCCCGCGACAAGGTTTTCGTCGACAATTTTCGTTCACACGATTTTTAAAGCCAGATATAACCATCGCAGGAAAAAATGCCAATGGTTGTAAACGAAAAATTGAACAAGCCCGTATGGTCGGACACCTCGAATGTTCCTCCTAAATTTTTGCATTCCAAGTTTCCAGCTCATGATTTATTGAAAATCTTTAAACTGCGATTCTCAAACGGAAACTTGACAGTTTTATAACCAACGTATAAAAGTAAAAGAAAAATCGTGCGAAGATGAAACTGATAATCCTGAAAGTGCCAGTAGTCAAGTAGGGTAGATTCTAGACTGTTTGACTGATAACCTCAAGTTTCTATTATTTATCACAAAGGCAAGAATTTTACACTGAGATAAAGCGACCATTTTATCTGATCAATTGTTTCGTTTCAGGTGTGATTCCCAGGCTGAGCATGATTTTGCGAGACGATTGGAATTTTTTGGATTTCGGGAAATCAATGGCCGAGAAAATTGGGCTGCATTGGGGGCAGATCTGACAGGGCTGGAAGTGCGGCTACGCCTATGACAGGAGCTGGAGCGCAGCTCGCAATGCAGTCGACGAGTCAATATCTGGCGGGAAGATTAAAATCTGACTTACGCATTGCTGTGAGAGCGACGATCACAATGATCGCAAAGGCGCCGCTTCGTGGCATGGCTTCCGGTGGTGTCTGCGTCTGCTCGGAAACTTTGCACTTGGTTCGCGAACGACCCGCTTGACTCGAGCGTCTGGAACAGACTAACGATGGAGTACTACCGGCAACGAGACGAGGACCCGCAGCCAGACGGAGACACATATAGCCGGTCTCTCCCGCCTGCTTATCATCTTTCCTGCCCCCTCGCACGTTTTGTTCCTTCTCGGTTTTCATCGCTGTAAATCCCTTCAGAATTCAATATGCGTTCATTGCCACTGTGAACCCAAACGGGGTCTTGTGCCCAAAAGTGCAACGACGTTGCCAAACCTTGCATACATTAACACCTTTTATGAGCGTCCAACGTTTAATCCTTCCTCCCAATTTTTCTTTCTTAACTTTTTATAGGGCGAGGATATGGACGGATTTAACAATATCAATCAGATGTAATCTTATAAAAAAGGGATTAAATCAGAAGTAATTTAATTAAATCTAAAAAATTATGTATCGCCTTCAGGGGACGAATGAAGGTTTCTTTTTTTTTTCGAAAAATATTTTCTTTCTTGTTTTGATATTATAATTTTGTAATGCGATTTAATTGGTGGAATTATTTTTATCGCAGTAATCCCATGATTATTGCTTCATTAAATTAACTTTTGTTGCATTTATGCTTATCAATCAATATTTAATATACTTTAATGCGCATGTGAGTCATTTCACGGGGGATGAGTGTGTATGAAATTAAACATTCTGTCTGATGGAAAACATTTGCACACTGTGTGATAGTCATTCGAAACCATGATACGATTTTTCCAAACAGAAAGGTCGGCTGTCAGACGTCAAAGTAATGGAACGACAGCCAATTACTTAAACGTAACATCCGTGTTTGAATAAAATCATGAAAAATAATAAATAAAGAATTGTATAGGTTTTCAGGAGCTGTTTTTGTTTTCATCACAAAAGATCGTTTTCATTTGTTTCGTAATTGTGATCTCTCATCTTAGGTCAATACAAAAGAAATTCGTTAAATCTTTTTTCTTATTCTGTGATATACTTGATAATAATTCGTCGCAAAAATTCAATAAAACGTATATTTACTCAAATAAATATTTCATAACTGAATTGAAGTATATTTCACTTGGTATTCTTATCAATTGACGTATAATATATCTAATTCTCTTTAACTTTTTTTCAGTACGTAAATTCGTTGGAATAAATAAGAGTTTCCTGTTTTTTTCAGTACGTAAATTCGTTGAAATAAATAAGAGTCTCCTTTTTTTCAGTTTCAGATACTCTGAGGGAGGATTTTGCTTGCAATTTTTAGCAAAGCTGCAAAAGCACATAATGATATAATTTTATTCGTGTACAGCTGAGTAACTATAAACATACCTTGCTCGAGCGATATTTATTCAGTGAACATATCTCGGAACACGTAATAAAATTAGACGTACTTTTACGCCAATACATCGATTCGGTATAATGAAAACAATGTTGCAATTCGTGTGTTTTTAAAAAATTATACACCTTATAATCTCGCGAAAAAAAATCCGAAACAAAATTACGAGAATAATTATTCAAAAGTTTCCTACCTTTGAGATACATTGCTGATAGCGTATCTTATCCATCAGACAAACAGCATTTCCATCCGCATATTTTTGTTTGTAGTCGTTGAGTGTATTTATAACAGTGATAAAAAGAACCGAAACATTGAAAAAAGAAAAGATAAATAAGCAAAGATTAAAAGAAAAGTTGATACTGTTTCCAATAAATGTGTACACTGGCCAATTGCCAGACGGTTTATCGTTTTCTAAACATCTGTAACTTTTGATAATAGATCTTGAATTGTAGTTGGAAACTTCTCTGCGTCTCGATGTGAGTTTATGTGGCACAATTAATGTGTATGCACGGATGAAATCCGATTACTGCTCAGTTACACACATTGCGTTCGTCTTCGCCGGTTCTTTGAGTCATAAAGAAAATACTTTCTTCGTTATGAATCGAAACGAAATGATGTTGCAAAACTGTGAGTAGACGATAAAAGAACGTTTCAACTGAAAACTTATGGGAACAAAGAAAATTACGATCAAAATAGTTTTCAACGCAAAAGAAATGAAGATGTTCACAAAAACAAAAATTAATTTATTCAAAATGAACGAAAAATGTTTACAAATTGAAAATCGATGATTTCGAGATAATAACATGAATTACCATGCACTTTTTTATATTTGGAATATATTTTTTGTAAATTGACGTTTTTAAGACAATTTTTGATTTGTCTTACAAGTTACGTTTCGTTTCACATGAATTGGTATCGGTTCAATGTTAAATATGAGAGTCAAGGAACTTTTTTATATTTTGAATTCAATTTCCTAATCTTAAAATTTATAAGCAGAATAAATCTTTCCATGTAATGTATTTTTCGAAATAAAAATATATTTTTTCATGCGTATCTTGAAAAGTGTGAATTCAATTTTGATTTAACTCATTTAACATCAATCGGATTTATTATTCCCGTCGTAAACAAAGATAAGAGACCTTAGTTTCTTCCAGTCACAATAGAGCTTGTTATGATGTGTTTTTCTAAGTTATCTTAATTGTTGACTTATGGTGTATCTGCAAAATCGTATTTTACAAGCTGAGTTTTTAATATTGTGCGCAAAAATTTAAATTATTACAATCAAGTTAATCAAGTTTGTGACTCAGATTTTGAAATAAACAACAATCCAGAATGACAAATCATCAAATGCAATCGCTTGATTTAGCAATTTGTAATCACGAATTGTATATTAATTTTTTAAATCGATTTTCCATATCGAAATATCAGTTACTCTTAAATGATTTATAATTACAAACATGATCTAATAATTGGAATTTCTGCGCAACAATTTAGTTTTGAACGAAAAATGGAAATTCCACATTTCAAAGTTTCGTGCCAAATTTAATCTGCAGTCCGGTCGGTAAGGTAGGTCGCACATTAATTATTCAATTTCATCAATATAAATTTGAATTACAAATGTTATTATCACAATTAGAATTTCCATTTTTGTTTTTCATGGTTGAATAAAATACTCGGATCATTATTTTTGGCACAAAAAACGTGTATTTAATATAAATTTTTCCATCATATACAAATCAGTCACTCCTCGTTATCGAAGGCACTCGAGACGAATTAGTAATCATGAAATATTTTCAGTATTCCATATGCATAGGATTTGAATGAGATGTTCAATGGTGGCACCCTTAAGCTTATCAACGCTTCATATAATAAACTTTACATCATGTAAAATACAACATCATGGTAACAGTATTGTTTATACAAAACTTTTGTGATCGCAGAACAACTGTTATAAGCTGAATTTATTGTTACATTTATAACGCTTCCGTGGAATGTTTAATATAATATCAAAATATAGTTCTCAACAAATCTTTTCTTCCGCATTTTTAATAATAATTATAGAATCTTCTGATGCAATTATCATTGCAAAACTTGTTGTTTTCATATAATGCCAATTTATAATGATAATTTAAAAATATTAAACAAATTGACGTTCGTCTAGAATTGTATTCATAAAACGTTTATTATCTTGAACACAAGATTTATATCAAAAAATAAAGCTAGAACTCAGCTTATAAATTCATATTATCTCTATTAGTTTCAATATAATTGAAGCTTCAAATTTGATTTTGATATCACGCAAAAAGTATAAAAAACTGTTTTTCTAAAGAATAAAATAAAAACTAAATATTTTTGATTTCATTATTCGCAATGACCGTTAAAACTCATAATAAATCATCTATGTCATATAACTTTCTCTCGTTCAAAAAAACATAAATTTCTTACTTCAGCATCAATCTATAACTGATATTGTTGAGTTCGTTGAAGTTTTATCAGAAAAAAATGCAACAAGTCGGTTCGATACTTGAAAATATAAAATATGAACTGAAATAAATGACTTTGATTGCAGTAGATATGAGCTATTTCTTAATGCTAATTGTTGAAATTGAAGCAGTAATTAATTTACATAAAAAATATTTATCAAAGGTTATTTTGAAATCTGTACAAAAAGTTGTTTCAATTTTACTAAATATGCCCTGCTTGGTTTTCGATTACAAAATTTACATACTTTGATTCATACAAAAATTGGTCATTTATCGATAATAATCGCTTAACTGTGAGTATTATTTAAAATTTAGGTAAAATCTAAAGCTAACGCTTCATAGAATTCGTACTTGCTCTGTAAACTTTACATATATAAAAAAAACATAAAATAAATTTTCAATATATACTATTCTTTAACAATAATTTGATTCAATCGAAAATGTGTATATAAAAAAATATTTTCCTGTTCAAAAAATATTTTTTGCTCGATTCAGTGACAACTTTAGTGTTCATAATTCGTCTATAATTTACTTGTTCCGAACTATGCAGGAACTCGTTTCAACTTCATAATGATGCGGATTGAAATCGTATTGTCTGGTGTTTACATTTGTTTGGTTGCGTTTTGTTTTGGTTTTCATTATGATTATGGCACAGTAGTTTAAGTGTCGCGCAACTCAAAACTACATACATAGTGCTAATGCTAATTAAAATTGTCACGCACGTAGTAATGGCACTATATAGTATCCCTGAAGTCAAAGATTGTTACGGCATCATACATTAATATAATATCAGTTACATTGACACACAGCAAAATTCATTCTTAAATAATGAGCCCTATAAATCAAATGTATACCTTTACTCAGCTGTTTCAGTTGAACCTTCACCCATGAACTTCAAGATTGCACTGATCAAAATTTGAAACAACAATGAACGTCAACCATCGTCACGAGTTCCGGCCAACGTTTCAAAATTCATAGCTTGTTAAAATGAAATGACATAATTTTGCAATTCAATTTCAACTAAAATTTGAATAGAACAAAGAACATGTTTATTATTATTATTACTTTGAATTGAACTGAACAAATTTTCTGTGCATCCTTTGTTTCTTTCAATTAAATAAACAGAACCGATTTTGGTAATCAGCCAGAGATCGCAACTTTTCACTACGACGCGGGATACAAATGGCGACTACCCTTCACTTGAGCATCATCGTTGATCGTTTTGTCGACGTAAACCACTTCTGTCTTTTTGTCCGTTGCATTAAATTCTACCTCGATGTTCCTTGCTTTGAAACGCTGCAAGATGGAATATTCATTATTATTAATTAATTCAATATTGTCGGTTCATTTATTACTACTATTCGCTCATATTTTTTGTTTCCTCCTTACCTTATTATTTTGAGTGCGATTATGTATGTAACACAGTACTGAACAGCTCAAAATTGCAACTGCGCCAAAGAAAATCATCACCAAGCCACAGTAGAACAAAATATCAGGAAGCATCAATAAGAAATTCAATGATGCAGCCATATCGTCTGGGATACCCGCTTGGAGTGAAAAGTAAAATACTGGGAAGTACATCGTAGGCACATCTTTGAAAAGCCTGAAAAAAATTGAAATATTTGTTAAAAAATTGTATTTTCAAAACACATTCATAGTTCTATAGAACTATATCCCACAAGAACAAATATAATATGTACAAATATATTTTAAATTTATAATTTTTATAAAAATATGATGAATATATTATCGATAAAATTTATATTTATTTGATATTTGATTTATTTAATTCACTGCCGCATTATAAATGATTTATAAATTGCTAATATGTAGAACATATACGGATATATTTTAAATATGAAAAAATTTTATGAAATATATTTTTGTCCGTGTGGGCAGGGACAAATATATACGTATAAAAAATATTTAAAATTTATATTTATTCGATATTTTATTTATATAATTCACTGCCGCATTATAAATGATTTATAAATGACGTATATGTAGAATATATACGTATCTATTGAAAATATAGAAAATATACGTGAAATATATTTTGAAATATATTTTTAACCGAGTGGTTAAGATCGAAAAGTTGTAAGATCTATAAAACTTACGCAATTGAATTTGATGGTTTGATCAGCATGTTAACTTGTAATCTCGCAGCCACATCGATAGGGATTCCTGTATTCTGAAAGACCAAGCCATTTATGTAATCAACGACTGGAATTTCAAAGTGCATTAAAATTAGATGCGCTAATAAATAAGATGTATGATTACCGGTTCTAAAGTAATATAAAAATCATGTTTCTCATCCACAGGATTCAGACCCTCAACTTGATCCAATAAAACTGGATCGGCTTTGTAGAAATGGGGCAAGCTAATAAAACCAGGCGCGCCATAACGGCAAGCAGTGATATTTATCAAGCCACGCGGACTGCATTTCCCATTGCAAAAACAGTGTCCGACATTAACAATGTCTGGATCTTGAGTGGAAGGTTCTGGTTTCAGAGTCGCGGGCTCGATTTCGAAAAAGTCCTCGGTAGTTGTTGTTGGCTCGAAATATTTGGCTTGTTCGTGCGGGTAACGTCGTAGAGTGTCGTTGCTCAAGGTCTTCTTTCCGATCGCAAATTTGTAGCCTTTGATGTTTTTGTGCGTTACTTCCTCGACAAATTCATATGTCAACGGTCTGAAATCGATTGTGAATTGAGCAATTTAGAAGCTGATAAACTGACAAGATTGAACGGTGTAATAAACTGACCTGCATATATCAGGAGTGAACAGCTGGATGTCGTCCTTGTTCCTGAACGGTGGCCAAAATTCGCCGGCACTTCCTTCGATGGCATTACAAGGACTCTTATAAAATTTCATCGTGTCATGATGGTTCCAGAATTTCAACACACCTAAGTTACTGATGTCGCCAACTCCGGTCCCCATATTATTGTGCCCATCGAATTCCGTTGATCCGTTTCTCTACAATCCAAATACAATCGTCAGTTTAACAAAATCGATAACTTGCTACAAAGAAAATAAAATGCTTGTTAAAATAATTATCATCATGTTAATATAGTTGGTAATTAAAACACAAACTTGGAAATAAACTAATGTTTGATCTTTTATTTATTTATGTATTTTTTCATGAAAATACTCTATTAGAGAAAGAACTTTTGATTCAACACTGTGATTTTATTTACAACTGGTGATCTGCTCTGACAGAAATTAATAGATAATATGTCCATTACTTTTCATTCCGTACTTAGCAACCTACACAACAAACTGATCCATTCAACGTCAATTTGAGAGCACGCTGCTGGAGTATATAAATTTTCATCTGCCTTCGAAACCAACACGTCTCACATTTGAAAATGTTCTTTGGCTTTTTTGCTTTTACTTTGAGAACAAAAAATCGCTTCATTTATAAATCGATCAGATCTTCTATAAAATATCTTTTTTTATATTCTATTTAATCTCTTATAATTTCTTGTTTCATCTTTATTCAATTCATATTAAATTATTTCATTGAATTTTATGTTTCAGATTTTTTTAAATGTTTTCATCTTCTGACTGAACTTGTAATGTGAAAAAAGAATATGACAAGTTTTTGATACATATATTCACAGATTTATATTTATGTATCTACCTGGCAAATTCACGACGCACCTTGTAAAACCAACCAAATCGATCAAAGGGTGGTGTTTGATCCTCCTCGGCAGCTGCCCTGCCAATGTCAATTAAAGTGTCTTTGTATCCAGTAAACAGCAGCTGGTCCACACTTTTCGTTATTTCTACTTTTGAGTTCGTTGATGCCATTACTATCGATAAGCTTTGTTGAAGCATCGGGGCCATTTTAGCAGCCATGCTCACTGCCGACTGAAATTGCATTAAAAATGAAAATTAACGATCAGACCGCATTTTTTTGTCTTAACAAGTTCAATTTTTTATGAATCCTGGCGTCTAGATAAATTGTCAATATTTTGAAATTAAGATCTTGTATCTGTCACTTGATATTTATCTGTAAGGTTTCCAGAGGATTATGCTAAAATCCGCTAAGTTTTTTAATAAATAATCTTAAACTTTTATTTTTCTAATAAATAATCTTAAATTCAATTGGCAAAACATCTTAAAAACGATATACAAATGTTATTTTGAAGAACTTTAAATTTCCTATGGAATTACAAGTTTTTGACTTACCACAGCGACAACATTAAGTTGAGTAATATTATCAGTCAAAAATCCTTTGCTTCTACTTTTGATCGAAATGCCAAAACCGCCTCTGTTGATAGCTAACGGTATCATTTTCCGGATGGAATGTTATGTTGACTTTTTCTCTAATTTCCCTGTAAATATCGAATATGTAAATAAATAATTACGTTGTTCCAGACAGTCATGCTAATTGTTAAATAATGCAAGGTACGTTATGCAATGTGTAATTAAATAAATACACAGCACATGAATCGTATCCGGATTTGACCCATGACCCAGTTGTCATTGTCATTAAGATTGACAGAACCAATTGTCGAAATAAATTTAAGACACGAGAATGCACCTTACTGAATGATTATGTCTTGAAATCACACGGAAGGGGATTGATAGATGAAACAATGAGTTGCAGAATGATTGCAGGCAAATTGAATTGGTTATTGCAAAAGTGACGAATCGAAATTGTAGAACAATCTTGTCATTTGTTCATTAAAAAATTGTTCACCTCGATTCGAAATGAAATTCAACTCCTAATCAAATTTATTTGTCACAATCTTTTTGCCTGGGAGAAAAACTTGTCGATGAAGCTATTAATCGGTTGCATAAGGTTTCTTGTCGCTCATTTGGTCAAGAAAAAAATGGGAAAAAGTGAATTTTCATGTATTATTCAGATAAAGGAATGTTCGATTGATTTTTTTTTCATGAATATTTTTTAGTTATTAAAAGTTATCGGAATTGTTGCCCGAGATAAAAGGCCGATGACGATTAATTAAAATTGATAATAATAGTTCTTAATTTTGAGATTTGATTCATCGGGGCGAATGAATTAATTTGATAATCGATCAAGACTTGGCCATCGCCTACGCGACGTTCTTAAACCGAATCTACGATATTGCTTTATTATTCATTAAGATGTCAATATAGTGGGGTCAAGTATTTCCTCCTGGTTAGTACGGACAGAAATGTCGGAGCACATGATTAATGCTCGATCAAATTTTCATCCAGTCATCAAACCTGGCAGCGTAATGGTTGACTTTAATTTACGATTAGAAAATGTCAATCTGCATGTTATCGTTTGGAAAATTCTCAAAAAAAAGTGCTGATAAAAGTAAAACTATTCCAACTTTTTATCTTGCAAAGGAATCTTGTAACACCATTCGCGTGGAAGTCAGTTTTTTCTCGCCACTGACGTAAGAATTCCTCAATGTCAATATCACCTGTATCATTTTCTCTGCCAACTATTAAATAACAATTAAAAATCACAGTATCTTTTTTTTTGTGAAATCCGATTTTTACATTTTCATTTTCAAACTACACGTGTTTGATTTTATTGTACAAACAAGTCTGAACAAAAAAGAAGTGTTTGCAAAAAGTGGACTAATATTTCTCAGAAAATCATTATTTTTTATTTCTGAATAGTAACCAAAAAATTATGTTCACGAGGCGGAGATGTCACGTTGAATGAAACCAAATAGTAGCGATATTAATTTTTTGATGATCATCTTGAAAATTTTGCTTGTGATAGCAGATGATATAGTTGACTAGAAACTTGATCTAAATGCTAAATAGCTATTTGCAAGTATGAATAGGTTTGTTAGAAGAATTCTAATCAATGTTTATCGCAGACAAACACGCATCTTTTGCCTACACAGATTGCACTCAGAGACCTTCAAGTGTCGTATTTATAAAATCTATATGCATCTATTTGGTGATAATGATATTGTTACACTGAGTAAATATAAAGTTTTTTCACCGATAATTGCTCATTTTAAGTGAAAAGACAGCAAATAAACGATTCAAGTGCATATCATTTTAACGTTATGAATAAAAACCAAGTTTATTTACCTAAAACTGTATGGTCCTACTTCTACAAATTTGGGCTTGACTCCAGGTTTCCTGATGTCCTCTGGATTTGTCCAGTTAAAAAAGTAGAAATTTAAATATACTGGCATCGAGCTGGAATTTTGCCACAGTTCATATCCTCTCGAATTTGGCGTTAAGGCTAATTCCTGAAACGTAAAATAGTATTTTAATGTAATGAAATTGATATTATATAATTTGTAATATTAATTTTTTTGCATTTTGAAGTTTATTTTAATTAAATGCCCTCAATTTTAGTGTCATTGCAATAAACGTTAAGATAACTTCGATCGATTAGATCATTTAAAACAGTTGTTAAAAGTTTATAATTTAAAATGATAATTTGATTCATGAAAATTAATTTAAAACAAAAATTTTAATTGTAATTAAGTTATCAACTCAAATATCTTGAACATTTTAAATAAATACAATTTTAACTAATTGTAATTAATTGAAGGAATTTTATCGTTTCAAATCAAACTCTTTTTTTTTCAAATGACAAACAGTAACATGTGTAGAAAAAAAAGTTCGACAACAGATTAGTAAACACTCTAGAATTTATTGAGTTTTATATTTACTTTCATATAATCGAAAAACTGGTTTCTGTTTATTATTTTTAAGGTGAGAAATTTACTACAACTAAAAAAAAAACAATTTTTCGAATGAAAAAAATTTTTCGTCGCAAAAACAATAGCGTCGCATTTATTTAAATGCGTTTTGCGAGTATGCCACGATCGGATTTATAAATAACCATTCAAAAACATTTCACGATTGGATTCAATGCTTTCATCAATAAGTCATGAAATCATGCAGAGTTACAATACGAAATGCAATAAAAACAACTACACAGTTTTATTCGTTAAAAAGCATTTTTGAACTAACACTCTAATCTTGATATATGTCTTTTATCTCCTTGAAGAAATTTTTTTTTCAACCTTTCATAAATTAACTAATTTTACGATTTTTCGTTTTCTCAATACCTTCTTCTTCTTTTTATCAAATGTTGAAATGGTGTGAAAATGATAATTTCAAATACATACGTTTCTAATAATAAATTTGAAAAGGTGAGTTGAAAATAAGCAGTTTAGAAGGCCGATGACGAGTACGCATGCTCCAGAGATGCCGATGTAGGCCGTTCGGTTGGTCCACGGCCTCATGGTGGCACATTCGACAAGAACCGTTCTCACAAAATAGCGAAGCAACTGTGTATCATCAGCATAGGTCTGTAGCCCGTGTGCGTTGGCTTCTTGACTTCTCCTCTACTGTCAACTGTTTTGTTTCCCAGTTGACGAGACTGCTCACACTTATCCTCGGCTCTACAAAGATAACACATACAGATAAATACCCACGCTCAACGTGTAACGTATCTCGAGTTCACCCTGTGGTATTGCCTTTATTAAACGACTTTCTTTACTGATTTGTTATAATAGTCCTTTGCGCTGCGCAATTACCGATTGTAGCTTGGGCGCAACCGAGACACGTGATTCATTCAAATAAAAGAACGTCAAAGTTTGAAAAGTAACTGCTCGGCGATTTTCAAGTTTGAAATTGAAATGAAATCTTGAGCCTTTGTTTCTGTAACATTATAATTGTTTTTTTTCTCTCCTTTTTCATACTGTTTCATGTTTCTCGTTGCGAAGTCAGTTAAAAAAGATTTCCTTTTTTTCATTTGTTTTTGCTGACAATAACATTTTTATCGGTTGTAATTTTATATTGCGGAAAAAAATAATAAATTAAAAAGATGATATGAAACAAAGTTGATAAATTGACACGAACTGAGTCACCGTTGGTTACATGTTAGCGGCAACCTGATGTTCTCTTTTGCAGAGCTATGACTGATTGCAAAGAGACGATTCGGATGCAACTGATTCACACATTAACATTGCTTATTTTTTTATGACATTTATCGCTTTGTTGCAATCTGACCATTGCATATAGGATGAATCATTTTGCGATTAATTAAAAACGAGCATCACAATGGCGACAATAAGTTGAGCTACACGATTTTATAAAATGAGAAATTGTCACTTACAAGATAAATGATGTATCGTTTTTGTTCTTGGAGATTCAGCCATTTTTCAAGCAACTTATCATTCAGTCCAATTGTTTAAATTGAATAAAAGTTTGATTACTCAGTCGTCGCTTCTTGTCTGGTGCCAATTTTTGTCACGCAAAGCGTGAGCGTGAAAATTTAGTTGCCAAGGTTGTTGGGACTTGAGAAATTTTAATTCAATTATACTATTATCACGTTGAAAAAAATCTTAATCGTTATCACTCATGTAAAGAAAAATAAAAATATTTGTTAGTTCAATTTAATCTCCGGAAGAAAAAAATAAATAAATATTGTCGTTTAAAGAAATTAATCAAGAATGTTTGTTTATGTAAAATTTCCACTTGAGTGTATAACAAAAATAGTATTTTAAATTTTTTCAGTCGCATTTGATCTGTAGAATTCATAAATAAAATCGTTCCAAGTTTGTATCTTTGAGATGACTTTTGATAGAAAGATACAGAATTATTATTTGATCTCTGTTTATTTAATCGTTAATTAATCAAAACAAGTGACCTTCAATAAATTGACACAGTTTTTTTTTT
>JAAMPD010002123.1:70117-82685 GCA_025266255.1 Trissolcus basalis
CTAAAATTTTCTCCCGTGATATACCAAGGTCACTACAGAGCCAAATTTTTAAAATATATTATTGAAAATTATTAGACGAAAAATAACTAAATTGTGTGAGAGAGACAAACGAGTTACATGACACTTCACCTTAACAACCTAACCTAGGTCTGAAACTAGTTACTTTCAGACATCAGTATTATGTTGAAAATGTCGGCCTTAAAGTGAAATGTCATGTAACACGTTTGTCTCTCTCACACACACTTTAGTTACTTTTCGTATAATTATTTTTTAGTAATATATTTAAAAAATTTGCCTTTAGAGTGACCTTGGTATATCATGGGAAAATATTTTGACTAAAACAAAATCAATTTTTGTACACTGCTGGAATAAAAAAGGCACCCTAATTTGGCACCTAAGTTTGAACTCTTGACTTTTACAAATTCCATCACATTTGGAAGATTTTGTTTGCAAATGAAAAGTTGAACTCTTATTTTCTAAAAGATGTTCAATAAAAAGTCAAGCACAATTTTTATCTTGTTTATAAATCATTCGCAATGAAAAGAACTAAAATTTTTCAAACAGTGTCTTTAAAATGAGTTTTCTTCCGTTTCCAATAAAAAAATCTTTCCAAATATGAAAGAAATTGCGAAAGATACATACAGCAGTTTGAATTTGGCCTATTTTTCGTCTAGGGTGTCTTTGTTCTCTTTCCAGCACTTTGTATGATGTTCTTAATAAGTGTTCCTGCAAAATATTATTAATGAATAATATTAATACGTAGATCAATATTTTATGGAAAGATTCAAATCACGATACATTAACAAGTATTACCATATTATTTGGTTTGGAGTTGCTTCTTTTACTATTATTTAATGCAATTGGTGATGAAGTTACTTATTTGAGTGGCGCACTAGCAAAAGCCATGATGTAAGTGAAATTGGCACTTTTGGTGAAAAGTTTGATGTTTATGTTCTTGAAAAAGTGAAACATAAAAGTGTATCACAAAATGAGAGACACTCTCTCATTTTGATCAAATCACTCGATTCTCTCTTTTCTCTTTCATACTTTGACAAATTTTCATTCCATTCTGTAAAGTATATTTTCCTCGGTAACCTCCCCCGTTTCTGAAGTGGTAAACTCGACTTCAATATCACCTTAAGGCAGTATGAATGGTTAGTTAATGTTTACAAAAGCGAGTCGGGATCACAACAATTGTTTTTCCTAAAACGAAACACATCAAAATATTCATCATGATATTATAATTAAACTCTTATAGATATAATACATCATGGACGGTATGTTCTAAGCCGAAACAAAATTTAATCATGTTTCAAATGAGATGTGATGTACCTATTGTAATATACGTTTTTGGAGATATATATCTATCAATGAATACGTTCGTTAATGTATAACTATTACCCAGTAATTTCACAGCAATTTTCTCTCACATTGGAGAAACAAGTTTTAACTCGTTGAATTTAAATTGTTTTAGATAATCAAAACTTCTGTGTCATATTATACATTTTTGAAACAAATGACTTGAGGATATTTTTATAGATAGTGTTAAATAAAAATGTTATTTTTATTGCAAAAATAGAATAATCGAAATAAAACTTAATGTTTCTAGAGAAATTTTTTATTTAAAATTATCTGAACTCTTCTAGAAAAAAAAAATAATAATAATAATAACAATTTCAAAACAAAGTTTTTGTCAAAGTTCGCGAGTTGCAGACTTTTGATTCAAGTTTCCTTGGAAATTTGAATTTAAATCTTGGCTAATATAATTTATAGGAACGAAACGCTAATGCAACTTCAAAAATCATCAAAAAGAAAAAAACATCGAAGAAAACATAAGGGAATGAGTACACTTGTTGTTGGATTTCAAAACATCTTTCATAACATTATTGGTACGTTAAAAAAACATCTAAACTATTAATGTTTTGTGATTTTATATTGACTCATAGATGACTATAGAGAGTAACTGAATGTTATAGTTACTATATTCAGTAACTGAATGTATCAGTAAGTTATCAACTTTTCCATATAAAAACAATTGAAAAAATACATTGTTCATTTAAAAACTTTGTATAGAATCAGTAAAGGTAATTGTGACTTTAATAATCTTGATATTTCAATGTTTATTTATTTATTTTTTAGATATTTAATGTTTAGGTGAACCCAATGTTGGGACTGACACATATTATCACAATCACCCACTACTGTCTTGATAAAAAGATGATAATTTTTACTTTTATAGAAACTTGGAATGAAGTCTAACTATACAAGGACTTTGATGACTTCAATGTTAAACTCTTATCAAGATGCTTCTGGTATAGTCATTAGCAAATATGCCTGGTTTGGTTAGCTAGTAAGAATAAGCTATTCTTGACCAGGCACATTTGTTAATGACTGTACAACGAATAATTTCAGCCTGATAAAAAAACTAAGTTAAAAAATATGGAATTTGAAATTAAAAACTAGATTTCCTAATCCATGTATAAATTCTTCAAGTATTAGAATTACTGTAAATGCTTGTTTCACTGCCTTGTTTTTTCCTTTGAAGAAGATGGCATCTCCAATACTATACCCTGAAATAAAAGAAACCATATCAGAAGGCGCAATGAAAAGAGACTACGCAATGAAAACCGACTAAGACATAGAGGAAATGGTTTATTTGAACGATTGTAAATAAGGCAAATTATGGAAAAATAAATTTGTGTTTCTTTATTGTAGACGAAAAGACTTTCATCTATCCAGACCTCAACAAAAACTTTATTGAAAGGTACAGAAGGTAAAACGAAATAAAACAAAAAAGGTGATTTTGTAAATATGTTTTTAATTCTAACCCATATAAAAGGTTTGCTTGGAGATAATCAAAGGGAAGCAAGAACAAAAAACATAATCATAGGGAGCACTTGAACTAGTTTTTACTTCCAAATTCAACCTGTAAATAGAATTGTTACTTTTACTGTCCTTGATATAACCTTATAAACATCACTTTAGTATCTTTGTCTTTGGTGCAGATTCGCACTAGTATTCCTTTTACGGTTAATGAAGGTGTAATACATTTGTATCATGGAAACCAAACCCGTTAGCCATACAGGTAGATGCGTTCACTTTTAAATGCTTCAAGTTTAAGGGGGTTTTACGATATTTTTATCCTAAAAATCAGCCGATTTTCATAACTTTTTTTTTTAAATATACAACTTATAACTTCGGGGTTTTTGCCATTAGTTTAATATTTATTAAACTATACTTTATACTAAATTTTCTTTGATGTTTATCATTTTCAAAACGTTGGTAAAAATATGAAAAATAAATTTTTCTTTCAAGTTTTTAATTTCTTATCTATTAACAGATCAGGTCATGATTCTCGAGTGAAAACTTAAGTTTTGATGGTCGTGAAAGGATCACCAAGGCATTTACGAGGATAAATTAATGTTCCAAGTAAGGCATTGTGATAGCTGATATACATGAATCGTAAAGGTCCAACAAAGATGATGTCAACGATATCTCTTCGAGTGTAAGCAAGACAAAACGAGATTAAGTTGTGCATCGCCTAAGGTATCATTTGCTGGGTGCTGATTTTAATTAAAAAAATGAGGTTAATATAAATATCATTGTACAATTAATTGCACTGTTTTCTGTTTCCAAATAATTTTACAGAATCATGATAAATATATAATTTGATAACTATTGGTTTTCTCGCCAAAATCAGATTTTAAGGTGAAACGTCACAAATTTTCCATATTTTAAGTATATATGCTCATTCAAAAGCAAATAATAAAGATTTTAAATTGAGAAAGATTTAATTTTATCATCAATTCCAAAGTTGTTAAAATTTATATTATAATTATTAGAGTGGGTTGAAAAACATATCTTTTTTTTACATACGTGGAAGTGTTTTTCTTATCGAAAACTTAGATTTTAGATCATAGCGGGAAGGAAATAGTATATTGTTGTACGTGTGCAGAAAACTCCCGTTTGTACAAGTGGAACGTGCCATTTTTTATAACAAGTGATAAGGATGTGTTATGAGTATCCACATTGTTGATTTTAGAGCAAAAAGTAGTTGTTTGCAGTACACCATGCAGAAAGTACTTTCGGTACCGCGCACCAGTGCACAAAATGGCTACTTTCTGCACCATGCGGAATCCAATCACTTTCTTAGCACGTCCCTGATAGCCAGATTTATGTAAATTTTGTGTAAACTTTCCATAAATGCTATACAACAAATTTATGCAAATCTAACTCCGCATTGTCCTGCATTATTTACATAAATTGTATACATGCAATGAAATTTGTTGAATTTTCTAAGTTTTGAAAAACCAACAATTATTTTTTTTTATAATTATATCATAAAATTATGCCAAATTCCAACAGCGAGTCACTTTTTATTTAACCCATTTTCACTGGTCAACATAACCTCAAAGCCAATAGACAACGCGTACCACCATGTCTACTTCACTAATGAAGGACAGAAAATATATCGTACACACACACATGTAAAGAACCATAAAAACAAAATCAGGGAAAGAATTTAAGTGATGCTCGGCGATGGGTTAAATTCCAATTTAAAAATTGTTCGATACCAACGACGCGACGCGAAAGATCGTTGCAGCTGTCGGGTTGTCAGCACTGTTTAAAGTTTCAGAGGTCTATCGACCCACAAGGTTCTTTCTTTTTCCAATGAAAAAAAAGTGGCAAGGTGCGGGAATCGAGAGACTAGACAAACAAAAGCAGCGACGCGCGATCGATGTGACCCGCGCCAACAAGATCGGCTCACTGCATTAATGAATAGTTCAAAGCCGTGTTGGCGTGGCGCACACGGCCAACGGGACTACTCGCGCGCGCTCGTCACTGGCGTGTGATGTAGTGTGTCAGAGTGATCAGCTGTCACCGTTTCATTTATTTATTTTCCCTCGATGTACATGAGGACACGGCGTCGATATTTTGCACGGTCCACCTGATCACAGCAACTGTCCGCGTGAAAGTCATCAGCCAAGGTAAACGCAACCGCCAAACCCCGTCCGCCTTTGGTTATATTTTCATACTGTCGCTGCTGCCACTCGTCTCTCACATGAGTAATCGCTCATCGGGCATTGATCCTCTGTTTCGGCCCGAGCACCTCCGATTGTCACCTTTTGCTCGCACCAACTCTCTCCTCATTTTCGCTCGCCAACCAGTGCCCACCGATGACACTGCGACAACACGTTCCGTCCTTGTCTCGTGCCTTTTATGATGAAACAAATGTCGTCATTTAATTGGTAAAAATATGTTGCCGATTATTTTTGTTCATTCTCACCGAGAGGTAAATCCCGTTGGACATGTTCGATCAGGCGCGAGTTAGTCCTGGCCAACCGTCGACGTTTCAAATCGTCGCGATACCAAGTTGTAAATCACGCTTTGCACAATGTTGTATTAGTTTTCATTACGATGCACTGGAAATTTCTATCCAACCCATCAGTGGTTTCTTTTATAATGACAGATCTCGACGTAGTTTTCCGTCCTTGTTTACAATTTTTTTTTCTGTTTCCTTCTGGTTTTGTTTTTATTTACCTCTTATGACATTTATTTATTTTTTTTTTCATGGTGGAGGTTGAAATTTATCTAATCAGGCGATATGAAATATTTGTTTACCTAGATTGTCATGTACTTTTTTTGTTAGTGTAAATAAATTAATAACTTTTGTAATAATAAATCTTTTTTGATATCCAACTCATAAATCATAGTATACAAATTCTAGCACTTAAACTGCAAATCCAAAACCTGGTCGGTCCTCTGAAGGTTAAATGTAATAAACAAAAATAAAAGATGGAAATGAAAGGTGTTATTTTTCTTGCAGGTGATTTGACGATCGTCTGACCAGCACCATGACTCTAATAGAAGGCGTCGGAGATGAGGTGACAAATTTTTTTATGACAGTGGGTATTTTGCTGATCATCTGGATTGCCTGGTGTTCAACGAATATATCAGAGCAACCTCTAATCAGGACCATTTTGATTTTACAACAAAACACTCGCAACAGAGTGGCAAACTTCAGGTCGAACCAGTCGACCGTTCTTGTTAATAGCAATTCAGAAATGAGCTCTGAAGAGAGTAATCAGTTGGGTACTAATAGCACCGACGAAACTGGAAACAGCTGTCCTGAATCACCAACTAATGGTACTAAAAACAAACATACCTCTATGTATTGAATTTCAATTCATTTACACGCAGAAAAAAACACATTAATTGTAAAACTTATAAATAAAATTACTATAATTTATTGTAATATAATCTGGACATATGTGTAGCTTCTGACAAATTTTAATATAAATTTTGAATTCAGCTGAACGTACCTAATACGGTTTTATAGTGTACCTATTTGGGTTAAGTTTGTTATAAAAATTGATTCTTATTTTGGATAATGATTAAATTATTTGAAATATTATATTGATTGGTTGTGATTTTTCTTGGGAGTCTTTTTTTTGTTAATTTAAATAAAATGTTTTGCACGGTATTCGATTTTAGAATAAATTCGAAATTTATTTTAAACTAACATTACACAAATAAGTACACTATAACCGTATTGGGTACATTTACATTACTGAATATTTTAAATTTTACTGTATAAAATTATAAAAAAATTCTAATAAGTTTAAAAAACGATTTACAAGATGTCTAAGATATGTCTGGATTACAATATATTATAATAGTTTTTACTACATGATGTAGTAAATTTTAGTGTAATTATAAAAACAATTCTAATTAGTTTAAAAGATAATTTACAAGATGTATAAGATACGTCTGGATTACAATACGTTACAGTAATTTTTATAACATGTTTTTTTTCTCCTACTAAACTACTGAACATAAAACAAAGAATTGTAATAAACTCCTCCTAAATGAAAAACTTGAAGAAAAAAAGTTATTGTAAACTCGTCGATAAGACATAACGAAAGTAAAGTTTGATAAAATTTTGTATTTGAAATTTTGTAAATTAACTTATTCAAATTTAATGGCTTTCGCGTAATTAGTTTTGTAAACAATTAAAACTTATTTTACTAAATTACTGTTATGCAATTTTTTTTATTATTATTATTATTATTATTATTTTTGTAGAATTAAATTTGAGTGTTTTTATTTGTTTGTTGTGGTTTATTATTTGGAAACTAAATTTGTGCTCGTTTTTTGCAGCTGGTAGTAGTTTAACCACGGAAAGCACGGAGAATCAAGAAGCAGCAACATCAGGATCGGCTGAAAATTCACCTGAAGCAGCGCCCGATACAGCGAGACCGCTGTCTTTTATTTTAGAAGAAAGATTAATCCAAGCTATGGATTCGAATACGGACGAAAATCCGCGAACTTTGTTGAACCAAACGAACGTAACTGATTCTAGCAACAGTGTGAGCGAGGAGAACGCTTCCGAGGGTCAGGCTGGTCCTAAACAAAGCGCTCCAATCGAGGATGATAAGATCAGCATCAAACTCAAGTTCATGAACGATGAACAAAAATTGGTGACTGCAAGTCCAAAAGAAATTCTTGGTGATTTTAAAAGGTACGTCTCAAACGAAATGGATAATCTGGTGTGATTTAAAATTGATATACTTTTTTGATCCTTTATGAATCCTTATGAATTTATGTTTTATGTCGTCTTTATCGTGGGTCTGAGAAATTTTTTGGCTGCAAAATTATAAACTGGATTTTAGAGTAAAAGTTTTGTAATAAAAAGCAGTACTTTTATTAACGTTACAAATGTTTTTTTAATGATGTCTGTATATTATAAATATAGTTATGAATTTATATCTATGTATGGAATATATATGGATATAACTGTTTACATATACGCAGAAACGATTATTTATAAAATATATGTCATTCATCATCAAAAAATTTTCATTATGAATTTGCAATATGAATATGCAATAACATAGAAAAGAATGATTTTTCAATTTAAAACAGTCAATTTTTTTGTATGCAAAGTGTTTGTGTATAAAGTATATAATTTATTTATAAACAGTTGTTAAATTATTTATGAACTGTGTAAGCCGACGTTTAACTTTTTTTCGCTTTTGAAGTTTTTGCGTCTTTTTTAGAAACTAAAAAATATTGGAATTTCTTAAAGGTTATTAATAGATAAAGGAGGTCAGTACCATGTACTGACCTGGGCCAATGATACCGACAGATAGGTTAGTGACCGTTACTGATTTGGAAGCTGTAGGGTTAAAAATATTTCGATTCACTTTCTCAAATCAATGAACAGTTTGTGGAATTAAAAGTCATCTAAATGAAATCTTATCACACCATTTATGGAACCATATATGTATACCATATCTTAACCCATATATGTTAAATAAATAACATGTATGTTAACATTTGACATAAAATATACGAAAAAAAATTATAATACTTTCTCAGAACTTAAATAATTAATTATTAATTAAAAATTAAATATCGTTTAATTACCAATTATTATGAGACCTATTGACCTTGATTCATTATTGTAAACAAACTATTTTACGATTTTTCCATTTGCTTTTATTTATTATTTCATTTATTTTGGATTCAAAAATCCGTACAAAAATAGTTTTCATGAATTCGTATATATCAAGCAGACGGCTTTTTGACACTCGAAATGTCACCTTTAATATTTTGTTTAATTATGAAACATTGTCCCAACATGAACGGGACATATTTATAATTGCGAGTTTGTATATTCACGATTGGCATTCATGTCACACAAATATGTCGTTCCATAAATGCAGCAATTATAGATGTTCGTTCAGACGAATTCATTCGTGCCTACATATATGACTCATAAATGGAGCAACTTATAATTCACGAACGATACAAATGTGCCATATGTATTGCACGAATCTAACATATGCAGGCCGTTCATGGAGTATATCTAAATGTCGACCTGCTAATTCCACATTCTACACAGATTATCAACATTCTAATTCCTTTTAACATTTTTTCCCCACAATATATTTATTATTCAAAAATATCGATTTTCTTACAACCATTCACTGATGCAGCAACTTTATAGTCAACTAGCATAGTTTTAAGACGAATATCAAATCAGCCCTAGTAAAAAAAATCATATATTGTCAATATATTAACGATATATTAAATTGAACAAATCATAATTATATTGTCCATATATTGACAATATATTAGCAATTTTCAAAAACAATCAGTATGTTTAATTAATATATTGGGAAATATATTAATAATATAAGGTCAGTATATTGTCAATAAATGTCAATATATTAACTATATATTATATTGAACAAATCATAATTATATTGTTCATATATTGACAATATATTAGCAATTTTCAAAAACAATCAGTATGTTTAATTAATATATTGGGAATATATTGATAATATAAGGTCAATATATTGCCAATATATGTCAATATATTGTCAATATAATAACGATATATCATATTGAATAAATCATAATTATATTGTTCATATATTGACAATATATTTAGCAATTTTCAAAAAACATTCAGTATGTTTAATTAATATATTGGGAATATATTGATGATATAAGATCAATATATTGTCAGTATATTAACGATATATTATATTGAACAAATCATAATTATATTGTTCATATATGGACAATATATTAGCAATTTTCAAAAACATTCAATATGTTTAATTAATATATTGGGAATATATTGATAATATAAGGTCAATATATTCTCAATAAATGTCGTATGGAAAATATATTTACAATATATTATTTCCGAAATCATATATTGACCATAAATTATCAATATATTATCAATGTATTGACAATATATGGATAGTATAATGTCAATATATTGATGATATACTGTCAATATGTTTTATGGATGGTCAATATATTGACCATACATAGAAAATATATTGATAGTTTTTAAAAATTGCTAATATATAGATTATGTATGAAAAATATTTAAAATTATGATCAATATATTGATGATATATGGACAATATATGATCTGTTTTACCAGGATATGGACTTTGTCATCTTATTCTTTTATATTATATGTATTTATATTATTTTTATATTTTATTCTAAAATATATCTTATTTATGTATCAATATTATATCATTTAAATATTTATATTTATTATATTTCTATATTCATAACTTTTTTTTTGTTTCTGTTATACAAAAATGATATTAATAATTATATAATTACAATGGTAAATTATTAGTAACTAAAAAAATGATTTCAACTAATGAAAAAACTGATTCCTTTTAGGCGCAACTTTCAAATTGAATTGGAATCGCGGAAGTTAGTACGTCTGGTGTTCAAGGGACAAATTCTGCAGCCGGACACGCAAACGCTGGAACGATGCGGCCTGTACAACAACTGCGTGGTGCACTGTCTGGTACACCAGCCACGTTCGAGCTCGCCAAACACCTCGCAGTCAACGACAGACAGCAACTCGCCGTTATACTTCAATCCCCCGAACATGCCCGCGAGTCCCGGCCTGAGTGCTGGACAACAAGACTGGGACTTCAGCAAGGTCTTCTTCGGCGTCATCGTGCTCGTTCTCGGCTTGGCCTGGTACACTCGCTGTTATCACGCTCAACTTTACAACGCCACGTCATCGATTTTATTGTCAGCGCTCACGACGATATTTGTCCTTTCGGTGCTCAGTCACTTTTTCCCGGACGACGAGGGGCTCCGGAACATCGAGTAGAATTCATAAGAACAAGATAACTCGTTCGACTCGAAGCCGCCCGAGAAACTGATTGTAACATAGGATGGAAAATGGGGTTTCGAGGCGCGCTTCCAGTCCCACGCCCTCTTTTTATTACTGAATTGTTGATAATGTTATGAATGATTTTTATTTATCGGGGAAATTTCCTTTGTGATCGAGCGTTTTGTACTGCTTTGGAGCTTGGACAGACTAATCATCGATAAGGCTTGTAAATAAATGAACGTTCATTTGCCCCCCCCTCCCTCTCCCCAGGTCAATTCTGGTTTGACTTTACGAGCACATATAATATTTTGGTTGCTTATTATTTGTTTTTAAAATGAAAATTCAAATTGATTAGTATTACACAATCCGATGAACGTTTTTGTCGACCATCGGACGTGTCCAAGGCAACAGTTGTTTTCTTAGACAAATTTGTGAATGTGAATTTTCAAACATTAGACGCTTGTTTGTTCACGAATATTCCAAAATGATTAATCGTAAAAACAAGACGTCCAGGAAAGAAAGTTGTCACTTTTTGTTGGTCAAATTTTTTTTTTTTTTTTTTTTGTTATTGCTCTCAAATGAAATTGTCGAAATCAAAATGTTTAAAGTTTGAGATCGAACGGATGTTCTGTTTGTTTTAAATAAGAGATAAAAACAATGAAACGAATTAATAACAAACAAAAATCAATGGAAACGAAAACTTTTTCAAACACGAGTTCATGCATTTGTAATTTTAGAGTACAAAGAAAAGCTTCGGTGTAATTTTATGTACGTTTTTCTAAAGGAAATGGTTATCATGTTTATGCGCTGCCTCAAAATGAAAAAGGAGGAAATAAATTTTGGGCGTACACGATCTTTTAAAAGTCACGATGAAATTTCGACCCATGGTTTTTGTTTCACGGGCTTGATAGTCATCGAAATTTTGTCAACCGCTTCACATGCTTTAGAATGTTGTACATCATCATTCGTTAGGAATCCCAAGTGTTGAGGCTTTTAAAACTGAATTTTCTACATGCTTGGAGAAAAAGAAGGAGAAGAAAAAACAAATGTCAGTCGTAATACAAAAGTAACAATTTAATACACTTGTGATCGATCGATTTCAATTATTTGTATGTACATATTTTATAAAGCTCCCAATTCGCGGTATATGTGCTTGTTGTACAAATTGAAGTACCGATTATAAAGCGATTGAAAAAAAAGGTTGCTAAAATTAACAGCAGAGGTTGGAAGTAGTTATTTTTAAGCTGAGAAAAAAGAAAATTCATTTCGAAGTACCATTCGATTTGTAGCTTTTTAGATAACGAAGAAAATTTTGTGAACTGAGGTTATCTTGATAAGGAGGAGAAAACAAAGAATATTTATTTGTTCGTATTTGTATAAATATATATTTTCATGGAACATTATAATTTGAAGAAATTAAATGATTATTATTTGAGCAAACTTGAAAATATGGCGTTTCTTTTGAGAACCCTCAAATTAGTCAATAAGAATAATTAAATTTTGAACTTAATTTTTTCAACGTGTTGTTTGATAGTTTGTGAATCATTTCGCCCTCAGAAAAAGTCTTAATTAGACTGTTTACGCTGTGAGTAAATAATGGCCAGCAAGAATTCGTTATTACCTTCAAATTTTGAAAAGGAAAGCTTTTAGGACCAGCTAAATAAATAGAAGTGGCTGTTTGTTTCACCTCCAGTTTAGTGGTTCAACTCATCGGAATCGAACAAACTCGTTCAAAAACAACGAGGACAAATAATAATTCGACAACTAAAAAGAAAAAGGCATTTTTATTGTTTTGTTTTAATTTATTGACTAAATAATATTCGACATGGATTCTGGAAGTGACCACGAACAATCTGAAGACGGTGCTGGAAACCCGAAAATTCCCAAATTAAT
>JAAMPD010002124.1:0-17093 GCA_025266255.1 Trissolcus basalis
CATTACGATTGATCAGATTCGAAAATTTTCTATATCTAATTTTAAATTTAATCATCGGTTTTCTGACGTTTAAACTTATCTTATCACAGCCACAATAACAATTTCACAATGTTTCGACTGATGGATAAAATGTCACCTCACAATTGAACGTGCGGATTCTAAAAAAGAATTTGCGCTTAGAAGGTCATTTTTTACAAACAAGAAACTATCGCAGAAATTGTCAATTTTTACATACTTTTAATAAAAAAATTAATTCTTTAGATCATAAAAACAAGTACGTCACATTTTGTATATATATATATGTATAACAAAATCAAAATTTTTTTTGCAGTTCCCAAAAAAGTCTTTCAAGCTCAAATCCGCTGTTTTCCATTTTCCAAAAATTGTTTAAATATAACTCATGTTCATCAAACACTTAAATAATTCTTATAATTTCACTAAAACCAAATTTACAGAGCCAAGTTTTTCCTTTATCTTTAAGTAACTTTACTTTTTTGCATCGAAGTCAATGGTATATTAGTGATACGAATAAAAGTTTCTACCACAACAAATAAGATTTTAATCGTCGTGTTCTAATTATTTACTCCCACCAATTTCACTCTTCTCTATAAATACGAGGCATTTATTAAAAAAATCTAATAATCTACCCTGCAGCTTTTCGAGGTTTCACCTTAAACCAGTATGACTTCATCTAAGGTAAGTATTATTAAACGATTTCATATACTTTTGTTTGTATTTTTATTTTTCACTTAAATATAATCATTTAGAAGGAATTTGATTACGACTCTATCGAGGACGCAGAGTTGTTTAAAAAAGTTCTGGTAAACAACAACCACAAGGACGATGACGGGTCCTTGGCAAAAAGCTTACAAATTTATACAAAGAAGTAGTAAAAGTGACTGTGAATGAGTCCCGCGGTGGAATCAGCAAAAAGGACTGCGACCATAATAAACATTGTTACTACACGTACTACAAGTCAACTCCAAAATATTATTCAACAATATGAAGCGGCTTATAAAAGGGCAAGTAAATTGTACATACTGAAAAAAACATGTTATATATAATTTTGACATCTAGTCAGAATTCTTAATGCAAGACTTAAATTTGATTGAAACATCTTTTGGGCATTAGGATTTATTGAAAGATCTCGATACAGAACTTTTTGGAAATTTCAAAACGTTGGTTTTGAACCAGTTCCATCCCAAGCTTACATTTCTCATTCAAGAATTAAACAGATCATTAAAAGGAACCGGAGCTGACAAACTTCCTTTGGTTGACATCTTATGCACTGCAACGTACTCCGAAATAAAAATCCTTGAAGATGAATATGAAAAATGTAAGATTAAAAAACTTTAATTGTTTTTAATTATCAAAAACTTGAATTATTTATATTTCTTTTAGTATATGATAAGTCACTTGAAGAGGATATCGAAGACAACACGTCTGGTGACTTTCGTCTACTACTGTTAGCGTTATTAAACATAGAGCGAGAAGCAGGTGATCATACGGGTTTCGAAGTCGCTAATGTTGACGCCACAAAACTTTTCCAAGCTGGAGAGGCGTATCTTGGAACTGACGAAGCTACTTTTTACAAGATACTGATTAAACACAATTATACTCATGTCAATGAAATACGTAAACGATATCATGATCTGCTTGGCCATTCCCTTGAAAGTGCAATTGATAAAGAATTCTCAGGTTATGCAAAATTAGGGCTTCTTGCTATAGGTACAAATTATTGCTATTCATTTTTTTACAATTTTCTTATATGATTTCTTGAACATTTTCTGAACTCTAAACTCTCTAAAATAAAGTATTTTATTATTTTATTTTTCCATTGCTTATATTCTTTTTTATCGTAAGGTATATTAAACGACTTTTTATGTTTTATAGTAAAAGTTGCTGAAGATAAGCTTGGATACTTTGCTGAACGACTTTATGAAAGTATGAAGGGTTTAGGGACTGACGACGCTTCTCTTATACGAATATTTACAATCTACCGAGGCAATTTGAAGGATTTAGAAAACGCATTTTTCAACAAATACAATCAGCCACTAAAATCGTGGATTGAAGTAAGGCAATTAATAATGAAAAAAATTATAAAAAAAGTTGTATAGTATTTATCTTTAACATGTTTGTACATTTTTGTGTAGAACGATTGCTCTGGAGCTTATAAGGAGTGCCTTCTAAGACTTCTCAGTCCAAGGAATGTTCCAGTCGACGAATCAATAGATCAAAATGTTTACGAAGATGACGAATTTACAGAACAAACATAACACCAAAAATACTGTTTAATCATTTTTTATTCAAACGGCACTCTATTCATTTGAAATGAACACACCTTGACGATACAGCGATAACACCGAAATTTCCTTGATTGAAAAAATCGGTCAAACGGAAATGTTTGCTACGATACATTGATTGGTATATAGTTTTTTTACAAAATAAAATGCAGCGTATATAAGGCGATGGTTTCACTTATGCCTGTGGTTTACTTTCTGTCGAATCGTTTCGAATTATTCGACGCATTAAAATGTTCTTCGCACAGCCCTATTCAACTTTGAGCTTTTGATTTGCTGAGTTACTTTAGCTACTAAACTTATAGCAGACGACGTTGCCGTTGGTGTCACTTATTTTATCGCTTTTTCTATCGATTTTTCCAATAGTAAATGTGTTGTTTTTATACAAACAATTTTGTTAAACATTCAAATTTCATTCACCTTCTTGATTATTAATATCAATCGAAAAGTAATTTCATCATACAGTAAATAAATGAGTTTCAACTGGCCGTTATATATGTTTTGATTAATAAAAAAATTTTAAAAACTTTTCACCGTGAGTACATAAATGCTGAGACTTTACTAAAAATCTATACAGTTGGTCTACTTTGGATAAACATTTTATTTATAAGTATTTTGAAAAATCAGTGCAAAGCACCGTGTTGAAAAAATGTAATACAAACGGTAGATGAAGTAAGCCACCTTTTTACACATCTTTGAAAACTAAAGTTCAACTATTTTATTTTAATTGTAACATTAAAATTGTCACATTTTATTCAAGATTCTGTATATTATAAACAAAACTTATCCCAATATAATCTCTAAAAAATGATAAGGTGCTCGAGATACAATCAAATTAATATATATACATTTTTTGTACATGCGTAATTTTTTTGTTCAATTCATTATAAAAATAATAAACATTGTAAAACATAATGAGGAAAAAATCAATTCCATGAAAATATATGAAAAAATTCTACTGTAGTAGTTCTGATTATTACAGCCACAGTGCTTGAACAATATAATGACAGAATCTTGAATGTAATATGCTAGGACAACAAAACTGTTGAACACGACAATACGATTAATTTAATTCTGTAAGATGTTACAAAAACAAGTTAATCCTCAATTAAAATCGATTGGTTTCAATTTTGAAATGAAAATCCTCATTCAAAGTCAATAAAAAGCACAATTACATAGTTCAAATCGGGAATAACATTTAATAGATGTGTAACATCTTACAAATTCCTCTAACACCCTAAGACTTTCTGGCAGATTGATAACTTGAGTCAAATAATATTATTCTGTATCTTACATCTCAAACTCAACAGTCAAAGTATCAAAATATTGTAAACAAATTTTACAGAATATCAATTTGTAAAAAAACAATGCATTATATTTACACATATACTTACATAACATTTCTGTAATCTCAATGAATCTCAATGAAAATAAGCAAAAATTTATCTTTTCACTCAACTCAAGCTTCAGCGCCAAAAAGTCAATTATCCGGTCCAAAATTTGGTAGAAAAAAGGCGTACAAAATTATGTGTCCGATAATTCTTGGTATCGAGCGTACATCATTTTTTTGACACAGTCTTTATAAGTGTCACCAGGGAGGGCGTTGTATGTGGACGTTTTAGAGCCCAAGCCAGCGGTTGGCACGCGTCGTTCGGTTTCGATTATACTAGTGCGACCTTGATTCGTCTTACCCAGTCCCATACCTTCGCTCCAACCCATCTTCTGCAAAAGTTTGTTACCCACATTATCCGAGCCAATGCCAGCTCTCGTTGGTTCTTCATAAGATATTGGCATATCTTCTACGCGTGTTTTCAAATATTTCTCCTTCAATTTGTTAGGTTGCGGAGGCTCCGGCTCACCGTACTTCGCTCTTCTCTCCTTAGCACGGTCCCTATTAACACACAACAATAGAAATAAACGACTGCAATCGTGGCCCTGCTTTTAAACTGACAACAAAAGTACCGAACCATTGTACAGACTGAACAAATAGAAAAATAAACTTACTAGCATTGCTTCTAGTCATTAGATTCTTCATGGGTTTTTCAAACCGAGTTTTACAAAAACGTAAACGTTCAATCAATCTTTCTCTAAACAGACATCACAATTTGTTACAAATTTATAAATGAAATCAGTGTGCAGTTACTTGAAAAAAAATTATATTATGGAACAAATTATACTTTATACATTGCGATGAAAATACAATTTGTAATAAGTAATTTTTCTGAAGTATTTAGTCTTGTGATTTTGATTTTGCAATTTTCTTGATTCCTCGAACGAACCTGTATTTGTTATTTCTCTGTTGCGGATCGTTTGGATCCAGTCCACGAACTTGGTACCAATTTTCCAAGTTTTGCTTGTGAAGATCCGAAAGTTGTTGATGGCGAAGCAAAGCTTCCTTGCTAGGGAACTGACGCTTGCACAACAAGCACGCCAACTTGCTCCAGTCAGTATGCTGACGGTCCTCTTGTTGAACATCCTCGATTTCTTCCTCGGTATCACTGCCACCTCCATAAGCTGCCACTAAACCATTATTCGAAGACTGATCTTCGTCATCCAAGTATATATTATTCGCAAGTGCTTTCTTCTCCAAGATGGCATATCCAGCATCTGCTGCACCACTGCCCGAACCCTGGTACCCTTCGCTATTTGACATCTCTGAACTCCAGTTACTCTTCGCGTTCTCTTTCTTTTGATTTAAAGTTTTCGCCCAACGTTCCATGTCTTTTGCAATTTTCTTTGCAACTTTCACTTTATCCTGCTTCGTATCCTTCTTCTTATCCTCTTCCTTCTGCGCATCTTGCAATGAAGCGTTTTGTGCTACAGTACTCTCAGCACTTGCCACAATTGCACTTGGATTTGTCTGAAAATCATAGTTCACAGAATCAATGTTTATTTATCATTCATTTTAAGTTGCTACACATTTTTAAATATATTAAATTTGGTAACTATTCTTTAAATTTGGAACGTAAATTTACCTTCGCAGGTTGGTAAGAAAACGAGGCCTCATCCCAGTATAAAAATTGTTGAGTATGACTATTGTAATAGTATTGAGAATTGGGGTCGTAGTAGAGGCCGGTGCTTGGATCGTAGTAATATCCCGACGATTCGTCATAGTGGTACGTACTAACATCAGGTACAGCTAAACACAAAAGAAACGAACAACGACATCATTCACATGAACTTGCAAAACGAAACTTCAAACAAATTCTTCTTCAATTCTTCTCTCTTGTCTTGCGTTAACTTAGACGTACAATATACTTTGCCATCACTGGCATGTGCAGGAACTCGTCCAGTGGCAAGAGAGGTGCTTGTCGGAGCAGTTGGCGTTGGCCTGCCTTTCATTTCTTCAGCATCGCTCAATTTTCTAGAAGCCTGCGAAACAATTTTCATCGTTAACAAGTGTACCAATCAATCCAATCAACTTAAAGAAGAAATAAAATCATAAATCCGTTAATTTCTCATGTGCAAAAGTTATCACACCTGTAGTTGTTGGATGGCCGATTGTGCCACAGCGGCAGCAGCATTAACTCTATCAGTCTGGTTCAACGAGGGCAGAGTAATCGCGGTGCCCTGCATGATCTGATTCTGATAGTACTGCGTATAATACTGAACATAATGTACTTTTTGCGCGGGGTTGCTGGCGTACAGGTTGGCGCTGTATTCGGCGAGCTGCGCCACGTCCTCCAACGTGTATCTCTGCGTCTGATTGTCGTTCGCCTTCCAGGCACTCGTGCTGTTTACCTGGTGCAACTTGCAGTACCCGATCTCGACCTTCCGACCGTCGACGACGAGACCCTGTTTTGTAAGTGCTGTATGCAGATACATCGCGTCAACGACATTTGCCATCTCAAGATAACAGACCCCTCGGGAGGTGTTCGTCAGCGTGTCTCGACCGATGCGAATACTTCGTATCGGCATCGCTGATAAATTTTTCATCGCCTGAAGTACAGAATCCTCGGTTGTCAACACGTCCAGTCCACGCAAGAGGACCGTGTTTGTCGGATGGGGACTTATTTCGTCGCTGCCCTCGCCGCCTTCTTCACTTTCAGCTCGCGATGCTGAACATTTGAAACAGGTCTCACGTCGTTTGAAATTGTGCGCTCCACACTGAAATAAAAGTTGAATCAATTCCAAATCAATAGCAAATTCAATATTTGATGAAACAAAATATTTGAAACAAAAATACAGGAATCCAAAAATAGAATGGTTTATATATTCAAAAAAAGTAATATTTTTGAAAGGAAACATTAATTAAATTAAAAGGAAAAAAGACCTTGACAATAAGTTAAATAAATGATAATCAAGCATTGAACGTTGAAAAGGGATCGATATTGTGGAGCTTAAATAATCACCTTGACACAATGCCAGTCCTGTGTGTTTTTAGCCGGCGGTTTATCTGCATGGCAGTCCTTTGGTATGCTGTATTGCATAACAGCTCGGAATTGGTCCTGCAGCATCAGTACTCCCTGAAACAGATGATTTCAGTGTTATCCCGTTCGCTGTTCTTCGGATGCCTTCGCTGGTTTTCCCTTAAACTTTTTTTTGCTTCTTGTTAATGAAATAAGACTGTTTTTCTACTTCATAACTTTATAGAGTGTCTCGAGAAAAAAATGAATACAAAAAAGTGGCAACCAAAATGAAAGATTTCTTGATACGTATTCGTTGACTGTGAAACAGCGATGCGAAAAGGTCAAGACAGATTAACATTTTAAATTATATCTTTGACAAATTAAGAAAGCGTGATCAATGTTAAAAAAAAATTATCTTTGTCCAAAAATGATGATGAGATTGAACTCCTGCAAATATTGTTGGATTCTCAATGAATATTGTATTTCAATCGTTAAATTGATTTTTTTAGTTATTGTGAATATTCAAATTTAATTGGAAGCAATGTAGTTTCTGGCATACACAAAGCGAACAAAATAGTACACATATTGAAAGCCAAAAAATGTTCTGTTTTATGACACTTTAATTGTTTCTTTTAAACTTACATGGAGGGAGTAAAATTTACAAACCTGCGAACTTACACCCTGAAACAATTACAGGCTAATTTTGACAAATATAACAAAAAAACTACGAGTTTAATTTGTCGTTAACAAAGTTACCAAATGAAAATGTGATAAAACAAATACAGAATCAATAGATAGTGAAATGACAATCCAAAATATTTGCAGGTCACGTGCAGAGCCGTAAAAAACTGAACGGTGAATAGAAAAGAGAAATAAAAAAAATATTCACGAGCATTTATTATGATTATAAACAAAGAATAAATAAAAGGTGTTTGAAAATAAAATAAAAATCACGAGAGAATCCTAAATAAAATACGTATGTATAGAAAATATATTTATAGAAAATGTTATGAATTGAAGTAGCCTTTGAATAGGTGCGCAGCCATGACCGCAGAAGGGCCAGTGGACTGCGTTACCGTGCCCTGTCGCCACGGGGCGTTGTTGGCACGCGAGCAACGCATCGGGTGGGTATCTGGATTGAACTTCTTTTTCTACCTGTTTCATCTCCATCCACCGAGCGGCCTCCTGAGTCGCGTTAAACTCGACGAATGCAAAACCTCGCGAAGCACCTATACAGAGCAAATACACACATATCCAAAGTTAATCCACGTTTTGCCTGGAAGTCTCTGAGAGGGCAGGCAAATCACAGCACCAACCATTGATCGAGACAGAGTTTTCGTACGACGCCAAACAAATTGCCACGCGCTTTTTCTTTTCCTACATGTTCCCTCCTCCTGACAACCACTAAATCTTCTTTCATTAAATGCTAACAATTTTTCATCTACCTAGTTGTTCAACTCTCCAAATTTAAACTCACAAAATTTTAACTCTCAACATTTGCATGGCTCTTTAAAAAGTTACATTCAAATTACAAGTGTTCAATTGAAATCTGAATCTTTCAGTCAAGATTTAAATTTTAAATTTGAACGCAATAAGAATAATGAATTTTAAATGAGAACAACTTTTTTTATCTAAAGAATTTTTCTTATTGAATCATTCAAATCTTTTTCATTGGCAATCTTGTCATTGGCAAAGTCAGTTTTCACCACCCTCATACATAATACTTGAATACTCACCTTGACCCATCGAACCCGGAGCATTAAATTATACCCCACCACCCCACCCGTTGATAACTTCAAGTACAATATGACAAATACAAATAAGGTGTTACGTTATCTGCCTTCAGAGTAATTTGTTGTTTTGTAAAAAAACATTGATCTATCTTATCGTTTATTAAAATTTCTACAATTTCCAACTCCACGCGAAAAATTCAAAGACGGGAAAAAATATTCTTACAACAAATAACCACAGTCTTCAGATAACGAACCCTGTGAGAACGATCGAAAGAACTAACCAAGTTGAAAGTTCGAGAGTTTGGCGGGCTCATAATTACCTGTATCTTTTTTACGGATCAGTCGGATGTCCTTTGGCATGAGTCCGCAGTTGAGTATGTCCTGGCGAACCTGGATAGACAGACAATGTCATGATACAAAATGTGGCTAACAAATCTCGCGACAGAAGTTCCTAAACAACTCTTCCTCTAGGACTCGATTAATTGGATCTTTTTTTAATTCTGCTGATGTCACCTACGTCGTTCTCGGTAATGTGTTGGGCAAGGCCCCTGATCATGATGGTGTTGTTGGGCGTCTGCGACTTGTAGTGGACGCCCTCCATTGACGAGCCGTATGACCGACTGTGGTCGTGATCATAGTCGGTACTCTCCCGGCTGTGATCGTCTTCGCGGCTACGTTCGCGCTCGTCGCGCTTCGACCTTCGGTCACGATCGCGATCGCGATCCCTGTCTCGCCGCGACCGGTCCCTGTCCCTGTCCCTATCGCGGTCCCTGTCCCGGTCGCGATCACGGTCCCTGTCCCGGTCAGTGGAGGAGTCGCGGTCACGCGACTTTCGGTAACGGTCCTCTCGGTCCCTGTAGCTGCGCTCGTCTCTGCTGCGGTCGCGCCGGTCCCGGGAACGATCCCGTGACCTCTCCCGGTCCCGGTCACGATCACGCTCTCGTCGAGAAGACCTGTAGTCTGGGCTGCGATCCCTGTCCCGTTCCCTGTGCTCGCTCTCACGATAGTCAGGCGACCGGTTGGTCCCACTGTACTCTCGGAACTCTGATGAATTTGCGTAGTCCGCGTTGTGGTTCCGCCGCTCGGGTCCGTAACCCGGCTCCCAGGGGTCAATGTTGCCACTATACATGCTCAGGCATCTATTGTTAACCTAAAAAAACAACTACTGTAAATTGTGTCTCTTGTATAATTAATCATTTTACAATTTTTATAGTGTTTTATATAACGATAAGGTAGCTGGTACCTATTATCGACTTTTTCATATAAAAAATCGAAAAAGTTCATTGCATATTTTAGTTATATGACGAAATCTTATTAATTGATTTATGCAACAAATAAAAATCCACTGGATGTATTCTTGGAGTCTTTTCTTATATGATATGAATTTTTAAAGAAAATTAGTCGATAATAATATATATATTATGGACGTAATATCGGTGTATATAATAATGAAAAAATGACAAAGACTGTTCTTTTTTTTCATGATTATAAGAAAGAATCTAAAAAATAATTACTAAACCAAATAGATAGACCAGGTGGGTCTTAAACTATTTGATTTTTAACATCATTGAGTACAAACCAAAATATTTATTTTTGCATTTTTGAGAAATAATAACTAAACACAGAGCATTCGTAACGAAAAATATTTGATCCTGTACACAACACGCGATTTCAACTAGTTTCAAGTATGCAAGCCTTTTAAGGATGTGTGGCAAAAATATAACTTTAAATTGAAGTCTTTTAACTTAACTTTTTTGTTATTGCGCATTTAAATTTGGAACATTTTCAAGTTGCTTTTCCAGCATAACATTACTGTTATTGTAACTTGTAATTATTATAAAAAACAACATGTTATGATGCAAAAATGGAATAATAAAGAAAACAGTTCATAAAGAAGGAAACAACTAAAGATACAAATTCTACGTTTCAGGTAATTGTTAAGCCTTTTTCAGTTTTCAAAAGTTCCAGCTTTTCCTCAGGTTTTCTTTTCTTTTTGAAGGTTCGCTGAACACGCTGTATTTTTACATTTCATTTTACTATTTTTTCGATAAATATTGTTATTGTGCAATACAATATAGGTTTGTTTGAAGATTAAACATTAAGCATTGATAAGGTTTCAATTAGAGATGAATTTAATACTTAAAAGTTCTAATTACAAGATAACTTTTAGTATTTAATCCTTACATTTATGAGACGAAAAGTTAAAATAAACAAAAAAGTAAAGCAGAACTTCAATGTTGACTGCAATCGGTTTTGTGGCTTAAAAAATTTGAACCGGCAATCAAATAGTGTCATAAATCCTTTCAAGTAGCTGCAATTTAAACGACATTACAGACAACATGGACGCTTTTAATTCAATAGAAAAACTCATTTTCCAATGTGAAACAACTCTGTAAAGGATAAAATGTTAAAAAAGTGCTCAAAAAAAAGCTTTGCTTCTTTTATATAAATTCAAATCTTGAGATACAATTTTCCACTCCATTTCGTTTAGTCAAGTGACCTGAAAACTGGGCATTCAATTGAAGTACCGCAAAATGCAAACAAATATTGAACTCAAAATGCATCAAAACTATTATTGAACAAAGTATAAACAAATAATTTTTGAATCACGGACATTTTTAAATGAAGAGAAACATTTAATGACTCATTAAAAGCCATTGAAAATTAAGATACCAAACAAGGGAACTTAAGTGTAACATTGAAAACTGGGATTCCATTTGGAGCAAGCAGTTATACACTTTGGAGCAAGCAAAAAAATCGGAGCACAGTGGTGCAACGCGATACAACCAGCGAGCCCATATTGGCCTGAAACGCCGAAACAGAATAAAGTCGCAGTTAGTGCTTTCTGTTGATTAATCGTACCCACCTAGTGTGCCAAAGTGTAATGAACCTAGTGGAGAAGATGGGCGTAACCGAGTGATAGCTCGGAGCCCACTGGACGCACAATTGCAACCAAAAAATTAGTCAAAATTGTTTCAAAACCAACGGCGTGGTCGAAGATCTTGACGCACACACAACACACGATTGTTCAATATACTCGAGCGAACTATCGCGAACAAACACGAACTATCAATTAATTAGATGGCGTTGTTTGGTTCTGTTGAAAGTAGCGCTACAGTCGGTATCTAATATCAGAAGAGAGGGAAATAAGAAACTCGGTCTCTTTGTTCATCCTTCAGACTGACATATGTTTGTTTTTGTTGCACCTGTGACAGTTCGACAGTGGCGCCAATTTTAGGGATTAACAATTTGAAGAAAAAGTAAACATTGCAGGCTTTGTCTTCTATTTCAATTGGTGATACTGAATGAAACAATGAAAAATGTTATTTTATTTCTATATATAATTTTATAATTTTATTTTTGTCCACTGAACTGCAATTACAACCGTCGGTAATAGTCGGATGTTCTTATCTTTGACATTCAGGGGTTGCATCACTGCTTTTACAGAGTCTTATTATTTCAGATTGTCAGAATGGTTAGAATGTTTATTAAACATTTTTTTAGAAAGTTTCATAAAGGAATGAAAACATGACAAGTTCATAATGAACTGACATAATGTTAGAGGTGAGGGTTTGAACATTTCATCACAGTTAATAAAAGAAAAAAAGATAATTACAAAGAAGATTGTTTTGTTTTGACAGGTTTGTTTTGATTTGCACAACACAAGAAAGTTGTTGCTTTTTATTTGCAATCAGATTATAATTTTATAAATATTAATTGTGTGCATTGTTTTATAGAAATCAGCAAGTGAGACAATGGCTTACTGTAGTACAATCACAGAAATCGATCATTATCAGCAGATAGTAACACGACTGTCAAAACTGTGTCGAATATGCGGAGATCCGTTTCAGGATGGAGTTAATATATTTGGGAACAAAAGTGTAAATCAAGAAATCAAAGAGAAGATCGAAATTCATATGCCAATTAAAATTGTCCCAGACGACATGATGCCTCAAAATTTGTGTATGGACTGTTACCAAAAATTAGAGGCTGTTCATAATTTGGTGGTGACTTGCTTGAAATCTGATATGAGATTTCGGCGATATTTGAATCTTGATATTAATGTAAATATGATATTGATTAGTATAAAAAAAAGTATCTTGAAATTTTTATGTTTGTTAAAATAATTTTTGTTTTCGTCTGCAGTCACATTACGATGCAAAGTTTAGCAAAATAGCAAATGGATGTTTGGAAGTTATGAAAGAGTTACCTTCGAGGAGAGATTACGACAGACCCGAAGCTGTTTATCCATCGACCACAGTCATATCAGGCTTGAATAAATCTACTGTTACTGAAAGTACAAACAGAAACGAACCACTCGACGAGACAGAGTTTCAGGATGTATTGACAATTTTTTTCACGAGACAAAATGTGATGATGAAATTGAAGTTCAAATGAGAGCCAATGATAAAATGGTACCCGTAGAAGAAATTGAACCAATAGTCTGCTTGAATTGTAAAGTCTCTTTTAGAAGCACTGAAACTTTCGAGGAACACAAAATATTATGCAAATCTGAAGAATTGAATGAACAAAATGAAAAAATTGAACAAAATGAGAATGAAGAGTGCAACGCGCCAGACAGTGTTGTTGAAGAAAAAGAATCTACAAACGTCTTGAAGATGAACCAAGAAGTGCAGAAAAAAATACGGTGTGGGCATTGTAAAAAGGAATTTATGTGTAGGAAAATGTTGCAAATCCATCTGAACGCCACTCACAGGGGAGGAAATTTGTACATGTGTGGGATCTGTGATAAGATTTATAAAACTTGGCCAGGCTTGGATGTGCACGAAGCAACTCATCGAACGGACAAACCCTTTTTGTGTGACTTATGTGGTAAAAAATTCAAACACTCGAACAATTTGAGAGGTCATAAACGAACCCATCTGGACGAGTCAAGAAAGAAAAAATATATTTGTGATATTTGTCAAACGAGATTCCGATCGAGGTAAGTGAACTTTTTACCTTTTTTAGAACAATTTCAGATCAATTTTCGAACAAAAAATTCTATTTATAATAAACAATACCTAATCCAATAATTTATGTAAAAATCTATATGCAGGTTTCATCTGCAGGAACACCTCAACAGCCACAACGAGAACAAACCTTATTCTTGTGAAGAATGCAACAAATCATTTTTTAAGCGCGTGCAACTGCGACAGCATAAATTGATCCATGGTTTAAAAAAGTACACTTGTTCAGTTTGCTCAATGAGTTTTAATCGTCGAGGTAATATGATGGCGCATATGAAGAGGCATGACAAAGGGGATGCTATGTACAAGTGTGCAGTGCGTATACATATTCCAATATTCTGATAAAAATCAAATTTAAGTTGACACTGAAAATTGAATTTTCTTTTAGGTTTGCAAAACAAGCTGTAAAACAATGAGCGAACTAATGGTTCATAGAAAGCAACACACTGAGAAAGACATTGCTGATGTCATCAGGGAAAAGATGATGAATAAGCCTTTGCTGCAGTGCAAGGTATGTTCGAAGATGTTCCTCAAACAGTCGTTGCTTTCCTATCATGAGCGCATCCACACGCAAAGTAAATCCACCATCTGTGATGAGTGCGGTAAAGAATTAGCGAACAGGCACACTTTAGCAGCTCATAAGAAGGCAGTTCATTCGAATGACAAGTCCCATTTGTGCCAGCATTGTGGAAATTCTTTTGCCACGAAGGAAGCCCGACTGGTCCACGAAAGGACTCATACAGGAGAACGTCCTTACGAATGCGAGATCTGTCATGCTCGGTATAAGTGTTCTAGTAATTTGGGCCAGCATATGAAAACACACGCAAAAAAGTGGCCGCACGTTTGTACCTACTGCGACAAGGGTTTCTCTCGGAAGGGATCATTGACGATCCACGAGCGAACTCACACTGGCATCAAACCGTACAGCTGCACCAACTGCGACCAGCCATTCGCTCAAAAGAATGACCTGACAAAACATTTAAAATCACGTTGTAAAAAGTCTCCCGATGTTGATGAATCTGCGAGAAAAGATCTGCAGAAAAATCAAGTTGAGCATCTTCCTGTGATAAAACCACTTGTTCATAGTTACGTCGTTGTACCTCAAATTTTGAATTCTTATATGTTAAATATTGTACCGCCAGATCAAATCACTGTTATACAAACATCGAACTGAATTTGAATTCAGTCTGGTATTGGGCAAAAATGTGTATTTAAAATGAAATGATGTAACGGTAAAAGTGATCACGATATCCGAATAACTTATTTTTAAATTAATTGAAATGAAAAAGTAAGAAACAAGAACAAAATAAAGTTTGTTACGTAAACGAATGTGTCAGCGAAAATCAGGTGTCCAGAACCCCTTAATTATATGCAAGTTCAAATGTCACGAATTCGCATAGACCGGCTGCTTTTTAAAATTCGAACTTTGCGTGCGCTTACTCGTACTCGGACTGCTTTGGACGCGACTCATCGTTATCGGGCGGTTACAACTGATAACGGGGAACAATGGAGAAAATGAATACCGTGGATCTTATCTATAAAAAAATGAAGGACGATACGGAAGCGATAGCCCCTAAACTCGGGGAGAGTCAAATTCAAAAGTTCTTCACGACCAAGACAATTTTCGTTTCCGGTGCTGTGGGATTTATGGGCAAGGCTGTGGTGGAGAAATTGTTGCGAGGTTGCAAGGACGTGAAGAAAGTTTACATTTTATTGACTCCTGATGACGGCTCGAACCTTCAGGAAACTTTCAAAAAATACTGTGGCGACGTGGTGAGTTTCAACTTTTTCTTCTTTTACACTTGTTGAACTTCTTTTTAATTTATCAAGCAAACGAAATTGATATTCATTTAATTTATTTCGTTAATTTAATAAATCTAATGAGTTGAATATAATAGCATCAAAATTTGAGAGAATAATTAAAAAATTAGAATGTTTTACAATTTTATTATTTTGAATTATTGCAACAACAGTGTTAGCATTACATATTTTCGTTTCACGAAATTCGGTAAACGAAATTATTCAACATGTAAATCCATTGCCAAATACCGGATATCTTGACGTCAAATATTTATTAGTACGAAAACAATGTCGACCTACCTTGACGAATTCATTATTCGGATTATCAGTAAAGTCATCTAACATGACGGAATATTTCAATTTAAAAATGTTGCGAAAATGTAACATTTCACAGCCAATTTTGTTTTTCTGTTTTAGGTTTTTGATATTCTGCGAAATCCAAAAATGATTTTGCTCAAAAATTGGTCCCCATTGAAGGGAACCTGAAACTACCCGGGTTAGGATTACAAGAAAATGACCGCACAAAAATAATCAACGAGGTTGACATCATCTATCAAATCGGCATGGATCTGAAATTCGGCGAAACTTTGCCAGAATCGATAAAGCAAGAATTTTTCGGCACCAAGGCGATCATGGAGTTGGCCTTGGGTTGCAACCACCTCGTATCTTTCATCTACGTCTCGACAGCGTATGCTCATAGCTACAGGCAGGATATTGATGAGGCGTTTTATCCGTCACCTGCAGACGAGAAAATGGCAGAGGATATCATGAAGGCTGCTACAGAAAACAGAGCAGGTTTAAATGACGATGCTGTGCCAGGATTCCTTGGTCAGTGGCCTAATATTTATTCTTTTACCAAAGCCGCCACTGAAGACCTGGTTAGATCTTATGGCAGAAAAGCTACTTTTAGCTGTGCCGTTTTCAGACCCAGCATAGGTAATTTAATAAATTTTATTAGATTTATTAAACTTCAGCAGTTCTTTTAATTAAGAAATTAAATTTGTGTTTCAAAAATTGAAAATTTTGAATCAAAGAATTTTTAAAAAATGTTAATTTTTATTAATGAATTTGTCTTTCTTCTTTTCAAGTGGTGCCATCATACAAAGAACCGTTTTCTGGATGGGTGAGCGACTGCAACGGTCCGGGTTGTGCCTTCGCTGCTGTGGGGATGGGATACCTACGCATGGGTTTTTCAAAAGAAAATCCGTTTGATATTGTACCCGTTGATATGAGCACCAATGCTCTACTTGCTTTAACTTGGGATATTGTGAAAAATAAGTATGTCATGCAACGATCATAAATTGTAATTGTAAAATTTTTCAATAATTCAGACAGATGACAACCAATTATTTTGTGTTTTAGGAAGCATGATCAGATTTCAGTTTTCAATTACGCTTCCGGAAAAGTTAATCCAATAACTTTGAAACGCATGTACAATGGCGTTATACCATATGCAAGAGAAGAACCAAGTATAAAAAGCATTTGGTACCCGAAGGTGTTCATTACAAGCTGTATGGTCATGTTTTTGTTGGGACATATTACGATGCACGTTTTTCCAGCAATGGTCATTGATATTATTCACGTTTTACGTGGTAATTTTAAGCCATGGTAAGTTAATGAACATTTTCAAAAACAATTTTTTCAAGTGGTATAATTTAATTTGATTTTTTTGTCTCATTAAATTTTTTTTTTCTTTTCAGCTTGACAGCCAAGGTCATAAAAAGTCAAAAAATGGCTGATGCACTCTTCCACTTTTCCGTTACCGCTTTCAATATTGACGTCAAACAGATGGCCAAAGTTTGGGACAGAATGGTTCCAGCGGATCAGGAGTTATTCTTCTGCGACCTCCGTGAATTGAATTGGGATGAATTTTGGCCGTCCTTCTGGCGTGGGATTCGCATTTTCTTGATCAAGGATCCAATGAACACAGTCGAAGAGGCG
>JAAMPD010002125.1:0-17090 GCA_025266255.1 Trissolcus basalis
TACAATTTCTTTTTTAGGAAAGCCTTCGGGTCGCTTCCGCGACCCGTGATTCTTTTTTTACAATTTCTTTTTTAGGAAAGCCTTCGGGTCGCTCCGCGACCCGTGATTTTTTTAATATCCGGAAATATCAAACAATGATTTCGTTACAAATTTTGGCATAAGATTTTGATCAATTTATTTATTTTTGTATGAAAAGTCAGTCGTCAGTTGCAAACCGCAGTAATTGGTACATTTACCCTATTTGTTATCTAGGAAGGGGCCATATGTAAACTCCTCCGAAAAGATAAGAAGGTGAAACATGATAAAAAATAGATATGTAAACTCCTCGAAAACTTGAAACGTAGGTTTGATAAGGATATGTAAACTCCTCCAAAAATTAACTTTATTTTTGAAAAACTCTGGTTCGTTTTTATAAAAGAATAACAAAAGAGCCACAGACCGACGTCTATCAAAAATTCGTTTTTCTGAAAAACTCGGGTTGACTTTTAAAAAAAAACAAAGAGCCACAGACCGACGTTTATCAAAAAATTTTTCACGCCTAGGAGCAGAAAAAAGTTGGCAATATAGCCAACTTTCCCTGCAACCTTGACGTGAAAAATATTGTTCTCACTTAGGGACAACGAGTTTTTCCTAGGCGTGAAAAATACTATATGACCTTTGAATTCTATGTGTTCTTAAATGTTATTATGTACTGTGATAAGTTATGTAGAATGAAGTTTACGTATTTCGATGTGGACCAAGTTCTGTAATAATAAAATTACCGACAGTACCTCTTTCTGATTATATACACTTCCTGATTGTTGATAAAGAAGATAACTGAATTGCCGACAAGCATCTATGTACCATAAAACAAGTCATTGTAACAGTTGATTCGGTCTGTCATTGATGAGTTAATCGTATATTTAACAATACTTAACGTTTTCTCGTGTTACTTATTTTGAGATTTTGAGATATTAGAATCTGATAATCCTTATTTTTGTATTATATTCTACGTTATCTATCATTTTTTTTCTGAAAAGTGTTCCCTAACAAATATTATTTTGTGAAAGCATTAACCTCAACAACAAGGTATTTGTGTGAGAAAACTGATGTTATTTCACTGGTGCACTAGCGCAAATTTCACGAAGAAATATAAATCCTTATGTACATAAAAAGTCATTTATTTATTTTATTTGCAGATGTCAATAACATTCCAAGAAATTATGTGCGATGCCAAAGACATCGTTGAACGATTGACCGATCAGGAGAAAACAGCTGACAATTTATATAGCGAAATGCAATCAATCGTTTGTCATCTGAACAATGTTAAACAGGTTTCAATTTTGATTTATTTAATATTTAATTATTATCTTTCCACTGTGTTTTATGTTAATTAATTTATTAAAAAGAAAAAATTACAAACAACAAAATTTGGAAATTTAATAATAAATAAGTTTCACATAAACAATAATAAATTCAACGGTTTTAAACAAACGTGGTTTGTTTAAAATTATTGTTTATTTTGTAAATTTAGAATTTTCAGAAAATATAGAGAGTAACATTGAAAGAACTCGTTATTAGATGAGTATAGATGACATTTTTTAATTAAAATAAAACAAATAAAGAAGCTTCTTCAATCGTTAATAAAAAAAATATTGAGCTCACTATTAATTCTTTAAATTCTAAACGAAATTAAACTACTTACAAAAAATGTAGGTGTTGAATAATAATAAATACATGATTTTTGTCGGTAAAGAAGACTTCCAAGTTAAGTAAAAGTGTTTCAAAAATTATTTTAGATGTCGTTGTCATCTCGAATGTAACACAAAAGAGAATATACATAAATACATCTTATTTTTCTAAATTTTCTTATGAAAATAAATACCAATTTTTTTAGAGATAACTTTTTAGTTTATATCATTCAACCAAAATATATCTATGAAATGCACATTAAAAAATTGAATTATATAAAAATGCATTCTATTACGCATGAACAGTCAACATCCAAAGCGATATGAAGTTCAATTATGATATTCGACTGAAATAGGTAAACATAAAAATCTGATGGATAAATATCAATTCGGTTAGAACACTAATGTATTTGGTTAAAACAGAAAAGAGGGTACAAAAGTCTTATCTCGATCAAGAGACCTGGGTTCATCAATAATTCATTGACAGAATCGAAAAAGAGCAATCACAACCAAGATCTAACGCCTGTTTTCCGTTTCAATTGATATAGTATCAGGAAGAGGTCGAGATGCTGTCTCACAAAGCCAATCAAAAGCCACATTTGCAACTTATTGCTGAAATCCAGCACGAGAATAAATACATCCAAGAGATTCAGGCGGAAAACGGTGAGCTGCGACTGGCCTTAAAGGAACACCAGAATGCTCTTGATTTGATCATGTCCAAATATAGACAGCAAACGTCCAGCCTGATAAAGAACTCAAACACAAATCTGTCTTTAGCTCAGAACGCAAAATACACCGAGGTAAATTTGATCAAACTTGTTTTATTTATTCTTAACAAAACAATTTTCTGTCAAATTCCCAAACGTCGCATGTCTATATATGAAACTACAAATATGATCGTTTATTCATACATATGCATGCAATTTATTTTAATGGTTAAATAAAAAAGTATTAATGTATTTGTCTGATGCACATAGCGCTCCATGATCAGTATTTTTAAAAACCGTTTGAATATTCATATGTTAATTTATCTTTGTTTATTCATTAATAATTTGTCCTGTCTAGATCATCAGACAGCAAGCTGAAAAAATCAACGAAATGGCAGCTGTTATGAAGCACGCGGCGTCGATAGACGAGAAAAGTGAACTTGAACAGACAGAAGCGTACGCACGCCTCGTCCAGGAGAACAAAGTTTTGCGAGAGTTGGTGGACATTGCGAACAAAAATCTTGCCACCAGTGCTGCGCCCAAAGTGGAGTCCTGTGCTGTGCAGACCGAAACTGAGTCTTAGAATGACAATGTCGCTCTGAAACAGTTTCTAATTGACCTAAATTTACTGGACCAAAAAACCTGCACCAGGCACAGCATGTGATAATGATCAAACAATGAGCCATGAGCTCTCCATTTTCATTGCATAGTAATTTTATCATATTCATTTTATTAATAAGGCATATGTCATACAATCATTATCAATATTGCTTGAACAAATTAAAAGCAATATTGTCCATTTCAAATTTCGAATTGTAAATTTTTTCCTAAATAAAAAAAAATTTTTTTATAGATACAGTCAAATCTTATTCCAAATCCTGATCATTCTTGTACCCAAAAACAAAGTTTATTGATGTATGAAAAAACTTGCAATCTAATAAATCTTTTTCGTGCCAGCGGGCGGAAAGTGTCGCTTCTCTCCCTAGGGCGTTTCGTGAAAACGCTCTTCTCACCCACTAGGTACGAAAAGTATAATTTTAATCATGGGAAGAGAGCGAGAAATTTTGACCTTGAGCAAATTGTCAGGCCCTCGGCTACGCCTCGGGCAGATAATTTTGCAAACGATTGAAAAAAATTCTAAAAAAAACTATACATTTGAATAATACATCCATTTCTAAGCAAACATTTTGACATGATATCAATTGTAAAATGTTGTTGAATATTTAACGAGTTGTATTGATTCTTAAATTTAAACACTGATCATCAAAATCTCCTGCATAAGTAATTTATTTATAAGAAAGAATACGAAATTAATTTCAAACCTGAAATTTGTTTTGATGGGCATTGAATCTGTCCCGAAAGGATGAATTTTTTGCTAATGCTGGAAAACGCGTTGAAGCATTTGACATTCGTACAACAGGTGTTTCAAACATTTTGAAATAGCACACAGCTTGCGTGTACAAGGAAATGGCATATGACGGAAAGAAATGAATTTTGTAGCCCTTGACAACGCACGAGGAGCGAAAAGTCCTGCCATAACGTGCAACATCCGGCCTGCTTACGAGGGGTTTAGGGTGCAAATTCGTGCTCTGTGCTTTTTATAGATATATCGTGAACAGCAGCGCGTCGTATATAACCGTGGGAGTTGTACGAATGTTGGCGACAAAACCAACAAGCCATTTTCCAGCGCTTTCCACTTTTAGAAAAAAAAAAAGAAACCGTTAGACATTTTAGAGAAGATGTACACATAAATTACGAACGTTGTAAATTATAGCACGGATATCGCGTTTATTTGTGAATCCATGAAAAATGTGTAATGTTTGATCAGAATGACTGGCAAAATTGTGTTTTTTTTTCTTCTGATGAAAGGTTCAGGATTGAAGTTATACGTTTGCTGTCTGTAAAAGGCGTGTCGTTGCTTTTGACATAAACGTGAAATGGAAATCTAGCGTGCACAAAAAATGCGGAAATAATTGCTGAATTTGTATGCGGATGAGTTTTTGACAAAGAACGTTGAAATGTGACTATACCCTTGTTCGTGCCTTGGCAACGGATTTACACTTCTGAATGTTTTCGCAACTATTTCCGCAATAGGTTCACATGTTTCTTCTCAAATTGAGACTTATTCACCACCCACAAATCGCGGTTTCGTATTACAAGATACATTTTCCCATAGCGATTTCTGTAACTTGAGAGAGGATCCACGTGGGTTTCTTTATTTTTCTTTTTATTACGTCATCAATTTATTGACATAGACTAATTTATATTAGATAACGAATTATCGATTTTCACTATTACACGTTTTATCAATAGGTTTCAGCAAAATGGCGATTCAACAAAATTATCTTACAATCAGCCTGTATTATCGTGTATTGTTTTATTCGAGAGGCGTGGCGTAATGTTAAAAATGGCTCGAAAAATGGCGTAATCATCATGCTGCCAGCGGCTCCTACTATCGCCATTTCTGCGCTGTGAATTTTGTATTTTCGCATTGCTTGATCAAAATTTATATTATATTTTATATCATATTTTATTATATGAATAATTTACACAAATTTAAAAACTAGAAATATTAAAAAAATTATGAAAATTAATATTTTTACATTTATGATAAGAAAAAATTGTTATCAGTTGATTTTATTTACAAGGTATCGCAAATCTAATTTTTTTTCAATTAAAAATAAATAAAATGTTGTTTTAAAGATCAATTTTGAAGCCCAAAATTATTGTAGATGCAATATTGATAAGGTCTATTGAAAAGTTAATTAATGAATCGGATTTGCCAAAATCAACAGGGCCAACAATGCCTGTATTGTCTCGTACTAGCCGAAATAGCCGGCAGGCTAAAGAACGTCCCGCAGGAGCTGATATTGATTGGAAACATTACTTTTTTCAATTGTATCCGGGTAAATCCACACATAAACACCACTGACGTGTTATTCTGATAGATGCCATCTTTTAGTATCATTTAATCATTTTGTTCTTTTATACATTCAAATATTTTCACATTTATCAATTCACACATCTACAATTAATGAACACATAGAAAAATGTGGTATGAAAATTTACTATGTTCTATGGTAGTTTGGGAATTTTTGACATAAAGGTAATAATTTTATAAGTTTCAATTTAATTTTATTCTTAAAAGTAATTAGTTTTCCTCTCAAACATAGTTTAATTATTACTTTTTTGTCAAAAATTTCTAAACTGCCTTAGAATATACTAAATTTTCATACCACATCTTTTTAAGTGAACACGTCATTATATTCAGATGAAGAAATAATAGAAAACGCCAACTATATTTTTATTGCTTAAACATAATTTCATTGTTTTAGAAAAAAAAAATGAATTCAAAACTCAAAGTGCTATGACGAGCAAATAATAAAGTTTGCTAAAAAGGAACTTTTATATTTCATTTATAGAACCGCTAAGAAAATCCATCCGGTCATAAAAAGAGGGGATCCTGATGCAAAAGTGAGTTGCACGCATTGTCTGAAATTGGCAAATAAAGATGATGTCCGTGTGTTTAGGCAATATAATCCTTTTCTCAAGCGAGGGTGTTTCGTCTATTGGCAGAAGAAAAGAACGGTGGACGAGGGTGGCCGTTATGCAGGTAGGAAAAGACTGCAATAAAACACTTGTACTCCAAGTGTGGGAAAACGACAGTCAAAGTCAGCGCGTGTGTGCGTGAGCCAATGTCAGATGCTACAAGAGCAGAGGGATCGCTGCATTTTTACGACCGTTTCAGGAACGTATCAATCTTTTAAATTGCCGCGACAAAAAAAACCAATACGGACGTCAGTCGAGGTCCTTGTCCTACTCGCCTTCTTAAAAGAAAGTCATTTATGTCATTCACAATGTAAGCCGCTGAGGCCATTAAATGTCGATCTGATAAAATTGTCAAATTCTTTGTCTCGAATGATGTCACTTTGAATCTTATAAATTTGCAATTTCTACAAGGGAAAAGTTGTAGCTACTTTTCTCTTTAAAAGTAAAAGTTATGTGTATCACAAAGAAAATATTTATATATCTTGTGGTTCACGAGATTTGTTAAATGCATATAGAATCATTTATGGAATATAGCAATTTTTTTAATTTCATACTAGTAATTATAACTGCGCAGTTTAAAAAAATTACAAAAATAATATTTTTTTCTAAATGAGGCGTAGCAGTATAAATAGACGCAGGAATTCGTATCCGGATATTGAATACAGAGGCTTAGAATGAAAAACGATATAGTCAAAATAAAAAGTGCACGTTAGGCATGTCGCAACGGTGCACACTGCTCGTATATATATTTATAAACATGAAAATAGTCGGACCATTAGGAAGAGTGCATCGACCTACCTTTTCTTTTACTTCAGACTCTCTCCGGTCGTCCATATATAATTAATAGGGGCAGACTTTTTGTGCCAGGCAGTCGTCTTGACATTGAGATTTTCCTTTTTCCTCTTTGTATCGAATTATGTAAATCGAAATCCGAATCGCTGCTGCAGTCGCATACTTAGTTGCGTGTACCTTTTCTTAGATGGAATTTTCACGTGATCTACGATTTTAAAATGCCATTACGTATGAATATTAATCGACGTGAAAATAAATCAACGCATAGAAAACGCAAAAAAGCTGACATTGGACAATTATTCCTCGTCACCTGTCTATTATTCTTATTATACTATTTTTACTCTAATTGATTTTTATGAGAATTGGTTAAACCAAGTCAATTTTTACTATGAAAATACAATAAATGTCACACGCCATGAACATGTTACAGATATATATCGAGTTATATATACAACTTATGTACGATTTATAAAATCAAAAAATTTATTTTTATTTGATTGTCGCATACTTTATAAACCTGAAAAGAATGTAGTTTGTTTTTCTAACACTTTTTGTTCCAAGAAAACGAAATGCATCATTGCTTCGTTATCTGAGTTTTCCCAAATCCCTTAGCTGCGAGCCATCACGATCACTTATCAAAACAGCGCCATTAATCTTGGCCTTCCAAAAATGTGACACAACCTGTTAATTAGCATACCTTCATTACATGCTTTACATCCTCGATAATTCTAAGTCTCTGTCCTAATATATTCTGAATCGTAAAAGTATATCTCTTAAAAGATTCAGTTAGATTGATCGTCCGAAGCAAAATTTCGCGTGTTGATGAATTTTTGAGACAAAAAATATAACCTTCTTGAAATCCTTGAATGAGATAGAAAAATAAAAAATGGTCTAATGTCAAAATCGTATTGTCAAAATAGTAAAATGTTCACACATATAAGAGCTCGTACAGGTGGAGAGGCGGAGGTAAGGAAAGAAGTATATTTGCATGACTAAGATTGAAAGTGACGAGAATGCGTGATGGATTCTAAAGAAAGAGAATTGTTTAAAATGTAAGGAAGCAAAAAAAATGAAGTTGAGATTGCAAAGGGTATTTCGAGTGTGAATGATAACTAGCGCCGAGCATCGGAACTGAATTAAGCTCCACTTTGTATATTTGCATCTGATTCAACTTTGAAAATTTGATCATGACCTGAAGTTGAGCATAGAGCTCGTAACAAATGTGACGTAATATCTGACCGAGGTGAAATTAATGCGTAACATGAACATGGAACAAAAAAGTGCCGTGCGACGCATAGACATGCGGCTTACAGAGCACCGAGTGAAAACTCATTTGCAGTAGCTGCGGGCGATCCGCTCCACACAGCTTTGTTCTCGCGTTGGCGCATATGTTTACACGATGGCTTCTGCCAAACTATCTCAAATATGATCTGGTGTCTGACGTTCTTTGTTGGCGCCAACTGTTATTTGCATGGCTTCGGTACTACTTTTTTTCAACTATTGACACTACTTGCTCCACAATTGAGTAGCCGCGAATTCTCTTAATTGAATTTCTTCGTCCACACCAGGCGGATTAGATTAAGACGTGTCGAACCAAACAGGAACTCAATAACAGTTGCCATCCAACTGACCTACATTGCACAGGACTTTTTGACATCCGCTTTGTACACCATCCATAGCACTATCTCAAATTCTCACTTTGACCAAAAAAATGTAATTTACACAAAATCAGAGCATACAGTATACGTGAACAATTTTTTTTAAACAAAAAAGCAATGTTATCAACTGTCCAAACAACTGGCTTTAGCTATACCAAACTTATGAAATAACTCAAAAGTGTATTTCAAATAGGAAATCTTGAAAAAAATCCAAAAATCATATTTCAAAATAAATTCTCTTTATTATTCTCATTTCATTATTTTTCGTTTTTTAGTAAGTTTTTTTCATTAGTTTTTCGTAATTAATCAATATCTGCAAGTTGAGATGGGATTGCAGAGTTAGATTTCGTTCCTGAATATAAAAGCCAGGTACATTTTGCAAAGAAAGAAATCAAAACCAATGACGCAGCTTGTGTTCTCGAGACGATCACGGACTCTTTTACCAGGCGACGTTGCATTTTCTCGTTTCCCAAGGTCAGCGGCCTCCCTCACATTTTTTTAATCCCAAAGCATTGGAAGGGTTTTTTTTTCATTCGGCTCGTTTTTTGTCCGCAACCTCTAGCCGACAATGTGGCTCGTTTCCTGCAAGCAACACCTGTTACCGCGCGGGTAAATGCTCTTTTTCGCTCTTTGGTCGCGCAACGAATAAAGCGAGAACGATTGAAAGGGTCGCACGGTGCGAATAATGCACGGGAGAAAGCAGCCCTCGACAAAATATCGGGTGCTGCAGAATTCTTGATTGTTTGTATGAAATGCCTGGATCGCTTTCGTAGGCGGTCGCACAAATGAATGAAAGAGTAAGTGCCGGTACCGTTAGGGACCGATTAGTTTTGTCTTCGCGGATTTGCAACGAAAAATGTTGAATTCAAAAATAAAATGCTTCAGTTCCACCAGTTCAAAAACACATAAAAATATGGTTTTGTTAATATGTTTTTCCTCCTTTTTTTTTCCTTTTTTCCACATTTTTTGTTGTAAAATAAAGTAAGAAAAGTTAAAAATAAGATTGTAATTGTTGGGAAAATATAATTCATAGAGTTAAGAAGTTGCTCATTGGATAATGCTGATGGTGAACTAACAATCAGCAGCAAGGATTCAGTCTAACTTAATCACTCACAATTATTCATGCAACGTTGCATTTTGTCATGGAATTTCGTTGAGATGTTGTGGAAAAATAGGGAAACACCGAAACGAGTTTTCAAAGTAGGTCAGCCGAGGGATCAAGAATGGAAAAAAGTTTTGAAAAATAGAGACGCCTTCTACTTTTCTCTGAATGATGATAATAATCAAGATAACTTTTTAAAAACCACAAAGTATGAGTTGCTCGGAATTCACATTGAATCGCGCAAAACATTTTTTTGACCGGCTATCGCTGAAAATGTTTTATTTCGAAAAGCAAACAAAAAAAACTAAAAAAAAACGAATCGGTTAGAAATCAACTATACAATTATTCGAAGGTTAGGAATGCCAAAATTTAATATATTAAGTCGAATTTGATTAGGCTCTTGTTAAAAAAATCATGTTCAAACTTTTTATCAGAATTGTTCAACCGCTAAAAACTTTCCTGCATTATTTCGCGCGTAATTTATTGAGAAGAAGAAAGGTATAAAGTTTTTACATTTTTCTAACGTCTCCAAAGTTGTTTCAAAATCCTTTGAGAATTAATTAAATTAAAATCTTATGGATAAATGGGATCAAAAATTTTAAATTATTTGCAGAAGAAAACAAACTTTGCTTGAAAAATCGTACGATTCGCTCAACATGTGACGTATAAAAAGATATACATAATTATTATATCAGCTTTGCGTAATGGGGCATTAAGGGCACAACGCGTCCCCTATAAACGCGGCCCATATATTGGGACCATACAAAGAACTGCCACAATATCATTTCCTCTTGAATAATCTTGACTTCATCTCGCCCTCGCATGAAAAAACAAAATGTGGGCCCCATGATGAATCACACATTTTGGACAATACATCGCAATTCTTTACAGGAATTTTATATTTGATGATCAAAAAAATTGATAAATTACTCTTCCCATCAAAAGAAAATTTATTTCATTAAACATCCAACTCCAATAGCAAAATGTGTAATTTTACTGTAGGGAAAATATTTGTTTACATTCCTTTCAAATTTATCTACACAATAAAGATTTATATTATGCATATATAAAATCATACACATAACTGTAGTCGATACAAACTAAAGGCAAAGGTTTTTTAAATGGAAAGATAAAATGTCGTGACAAATGCGGCCCTGTACATGTTTAGAACGGTTCAACGGCCGAGCGAAACCTTGCCAAATGTGAAACTGGTTTCTTGCTGGCGAAGTGCAAGGGCGAATTCCAGTTCGCAAATAACTTCCGCCAACAGTGAAATGCAGGCCAGGGTCGTTCGGCGATTCAATGGAATGGACTTTCGCACGCAGCCTATTCTAAACCGCCTGTTCCCGTTACATCATCGGACAATTTTTTTCCATCCTTTTTTCGACTATAAACATGCCGACATATGAGCATAACCCGGAGGGGAATTTAAAGAGCTATACAGAAGCAAAGCAAATCTTCATATAACTATGTATACGATTTTTGTAATTATGAAATCATCGATTTGAAATGTGTATAATTTTTGTTTTCAGAATAATGAAATACGATCGGAACTGAATTTACGTTTTTGTAGACATATTCATGATTAACCGTTTGGGATGTCAGTTTTTATCAACTTCCTTGCAATAAATTGAAAATTGTTGACGTGAATTGATGTTCATCAAACTCACGTCAAAAAATCAAAAAAGAAAAAATAAGAATAAATTGAGACGAAAATAAAATTCAAAAAATATCTCTAACGGTGTAAATAAACTCGAATTATTATCCAAAATAATATTGTTTATACATTGGTGTCATATTTAAACACATGTAATTTCAAATGATATAGGTAATCGATCTTGTTTACTAATTAGATAGCCGAGCTTGTAATTTTGCAAACATTTGAGTTTCCTAATGATTACCCGATCAACAATTTAACTGCTAGCAGATCGAATAAAATTTTGTCTCGCATATATGAACATGATAAATAATTTTTTTTTAAATTGTTCAAGAAATATTTGAAATTTTAAAAAAAGTTTGTATATTTAGAATATTTGTATTTATTGGATTAAATTCTTCAAATAATATTACTGAGGAATATTTTTATTTGTTAAATTATTTGCAAAATAATCTAAATTATCGAATTTAGTAAAAAATTAGAAAATTCTGATTCGAAACTGATAACCTCATTTAAAGAAAATAGCATTATACAATTGACTATCTATTATTGCAAATTAATGACGAATAATAGTAATCTATAAACATTAAAAGTTTTAAATTCGAAACCAAGGAAAGGAGCGTGTATAAATTCAAAGTTCTCGCGAGGACTGGCTAAAAAGCCGCAGCCGAACCGTGCAAAAAGTGTCGCACGTTTCAATGTCAAACTTTTGCTTGAATTTTGTCGTCAAAACATTATGCAAATCGCAAGACTTTTCAACTTGATATTGAACTCGAAGTTAACGAACTTTTATCGATGAAATATGAATAGACTGCGCAATAGAAAAACCCATAATTTGCATGTTTCATTTTCAGATCGTGTTTGTGTTTTGATAACTTTTCCATCTGACATTTAGACCGACACAGTTTCTTTTCTCTTTCCATCAAATATTATTACAAACTGCAATTTCAATTTTACATTTAACCATTAATATAAATGAAGTTCCAAAGTTCTAAATTACTGTAATATTTTCATTCCATATTTTACTTTCGGATGAATCTGAATTATCAACAATGTAAATTTGAGTTTATATTATCTTCCGGTTGCAAGATAAAAAAAGCCGAGTTTTAATCATCGTCTAGGAATCGTGTGAAATGTGCTAGAAGAGCACATTTTTATGAGCTAAGCGCGTTATCAGGGTCATTAAAGTGATTTGATCGAGGACGCCTATCTGAGGGAGATTACTAGTTCCTAGTTTTATCCGCAAAAACATACATTTCATGTCATTATAATTGGCGTCTCCCTGGCGTGGTCGTGCCATTAATAACGTGCCTAAAAATAGCCTTGAGAAAATCGGCACGCACGTGTGCGTCTAATGCACTTTCGGAAAACCCGAAAAAAATAAAAATGTGGCAACGTCGCTTGTTTAGACGGGACCGGTTTAGGCGATGCAGATATGCGCGATAGGGGTACACTTTTGGTTGCTTGACTATTTGTTATTTTTCATCTGCTCTTGTTACGTTTGGGATCTTTTTATGTGATTGACAAACAGCGCTCAAAATGTGTATTGGTGACTTTGAAATTTGAACTACGCACCTAAATGAGCGGAACAGATAATGACGGACAAAAAAACACAATTAGAAAAGCATCGGGAATGCGAAAGAACCTAACGGTACTCGCCAAGCTGACCGATGAATTTTCGTTTTTCACGTTCACAAAAGTTGAATGCATTTTTTATCTCCATGCAAATGGGCAATGTCGACGACCCATTCAGGGTCGAACATATTTTATTCTCATTTTTGTTCAATGTCGAAAGATGTTAATTTTTTTTAGTTGAATAAATAATTATTAGACGATTCTGTCGATGCTGAATAATAAATTTGTCCTGCTGGTTATGTTCTAAATGAAACACACTTTGAGCCTAATTTTCAATTATAGAAATGCAAAATTTGGAGACCTTGAGAAAGCATGCTCGTACAAAATGAAACATTAATTGTATACGCCAAGTTGCGTCATTAATCAACGCGTTTTCAAGAGTACATTATTTCAGCCGCTCGTTCTTAATTAGTTGCAGAGTTATTCCCCCTAGTCCGGGGGGTGGCACCATTTTTCACAATTCCCAGTGAAACTCGAACGACGAGTATCTTTAAGTGACATCTCGGTCAGAACATTTTAGATACAATAACTATCTAATACATTTGCCCAACGACGATTTCAAGTGGTCGTGACTAATTAATTTCCAACAGTCCGAAGTTTTGACACCTTTTCCCCAGTTGATAGGTCAGAAAATGCAATGGCGTCGCAAGGTGGCGAGAATACCCATGAAAAAAACCTCATTTATTTTACGTCTATAAATAATTTGAACAAACTCTCATAGAATTGTAACAGGAAATTGGAAGAAACAAAATTTTCGTATCCTTTAAATAACCTGAACCAAGTTTTGTTATCTACACCATCAACGAACCAATTTCAACAATTTGCTATAAAATTGCAAAATATAAATTTTCAAATATGAAATAAGAATTTTTTTTACTATTTTTCAATTGTGAGAAAAAAGGGGATACTGAATTTGATGAAAAACTAATTACGTGGTAACCAATTCGTCTTTGTGACATTGTCGCACAATAGTCAGTGACCAGTGTGCGCAAAGCTATAAACGCACGTGTGCATGTGGAATCAGTGGACAAAAAAAGATACCGGTCGAAATGAAAAAAAGGTAATGCGCGCACACATGAGTAATGGACGATTCGCGTGAGACTTTTCGGCATCGCCGATTCGGACAAAGGACCGTGAATCTATCAAGCACTCTCGTCTATTTTGATTTTAAAAGGCCGGCGCGTATACCTGTGCGTGCGAACCCTCCCTCATACACCCGGACGGGATAATAATATAAATGCCTATCTGCACACGCTCCAAGACGAAATATCTCGTCTTCTTCTTCCCCTTTTTCTGATCTTCGCCTAGCTCTTTTTTCCTAGGGCGTAGTGTTACGCAATGCGCCACGAGGAAAACAGCAGACTCGTTATTGCCGGGGCAGCTGCGCCGCGGTCAATCGATGACTCGCCCGCGCGTCCTTTTTCGAAAAAGTAGCTGCACCAGTTTGAAACCATCATAAAAAAGTTCCAACAAAAATAACAAAGTTCAGTTTTCTCTATCAGCAACAAAATATATAACATCAAAAAACATACGAAAATCATAATCACCATTCAAAATAATTTGAATAAATAAATCCCAAAAGTAGATCATTTTTGTTATCTGTTATTATATTTGTGATTTTGTTGTTGTTAGCAATAGAAAGTATAATATTAAAAAACAAACGAAAATCATACATCAACATTCAAAATAATTTGAATAAATAAATCCCAAAATGTATTAGATCATTTTTGTTATCCGAGAAATAATTTTGATTTTTGGAATAATATAAAATGTTTTGTACACATTTGATGATTCGATTTTTGAATGATCAACAAAATGTGTCTGTTGCGAATTGAAAAATAAAAGTTGCACACGTGTCGCCGTTTGAGGAGAGCGATATCTGGCTTTACGCACATGTCTGTTCTTTTTCTCATCTTACGGCGCCTCCACTTAAACTCGATTTCCATCGGGCGAAAGATAAAAAATTGCCGCGCGCACAATCTTTGGATCGTGCCATCTGCCGTTGGCAACGCCGAGATATTTTTAATGTTCCTTTGTGGCGCTGATGTTAAGCTATGGAAAACTGCTCTTAATTCATCCGTTTCATTAGAACTGTTGTCCCCTAGTACGAAAATTCGTGAACCAGTGGAAGGGGTGGTCTGCTCTCCTTCGCACGCCGGAATTCGATAACGCTTGGTGTTTGCTTTAAGAACAGATGTCGGCCCCCAACAACTGCTTTCCCACTCGCAATTACGAAAACGAACATTTGGAAACGTGGACGCGCCTTCGCAGCTTACAATTAACATTCCCTAGCTCGCCGCTGTTGGGGCTCAAAAGTGGGTCGAACGTGCATACTAACTGCAGCCAATTTTTGAATAAATAATACTACAAGTCATCCATCTAGCGAAAAATATCAATAATCGAATTTTCCTAATGCCACACTGTGATCTTTTGAAAATCAAACCTCTCCTGTCGTGAAACCTGCGTTACTAAAAAAAAAATTCAGCTGAATAAACTGATGAATTTGGTTTACCGAGTATCTTTCAGGCATAAACTGCAGAAATATTTGATTTTCTGCGTTCAACAAAATACGCGATGTTTGCGTTAATGAGGAAAAAGAAAAAATACATTTAATTTTATGTACTTGTTTTCCTAAGCAATTTGCATCAAAATTGTACAAAAAATGTTCATCATATTCATTTCGTTATGCTAAATCTGATGTCTGCGAGTTTAGGTCTTTTCAGTCTTCTTGACCACATTGACCGAAAATACTTTGCGAAGCAGCTGTCAAATCTGTTTTGTCATTTTATTATTCAGAAAAAATATAAACATAACTGAGGTACATAGCATCTCTTTGAAAGAGGTTTGATTTCACAAAGCAAAACTGAACTCAACTGAAGATTTTCATCTGACTTTTTAAATGAATTGTTTATTTGTTAAAAGGATTCTCAGGGATATAATTTGTTGTTCATTTATTTATATTTTGTATCAATATATATAACGTAATTGAAATGGAGAAACCAAACCAGGGTTTGTTACATTGTCTCTTTCAAAGCAGAGGTAATTGTTTCATTCCAATTCAACAAAAACAGTGGAAACGTCTGCATAATGAAAACTACCTTGAAAATTATTAAGACAGCGTCCATTTGTTAAATCGGATGATAAATAAAATTGCTGAATTGTTATATATGATCTTTATTTCAAGGAAAATCTCTTATTCCTGGTATTTATCTTATTTGCGCTTCTTCCTATTTCCACTCTCTTCAGATTAATATAATATGACATCTGCCTGTTGTCAATCGAGTTAATAGTTCAATATTTAACATTTCCGCTGGTTTCAATAAATCGGCAGAATCTTAATCATTTGATTTATGATACGCTCATCAGTGACAATTTTGTAGGTTATTTTTCTACTCTACCTAAATTAAAAAAAAACAATCCCAAATTGTTTTTCATTACATCATATTTTCAATTTATACAACCAACTTGGAGGTCAAGATTAATCAAATAGAATAAAGCAAATAGCAAATTTTCAAATGCAGGATAAGGCAACAGATGTTACATCAACAAAAAAAAGTTTATCTCCTCCTCAATCTATGCTTTTTTACAGTCGATTTTCGTTTTTTAGATAAGGATTTTCCAGCCGAGCCATCGAAAGTGCGAGTCACCGTTGTGAAAAAAGCATTGCAGCGTCGAGCGGAAAATCTTAAACAGCGTAATAATGGAAATAAGGAAATTAATTAGTGGAGTGCAGGCAGACGAGAAATTGCGTTATAAATAACGTGGTTCCGGTGCGCGACGCTTCTTTGAATTCCTGAGTCATCCTCCCTATTAATTGCTGGGTTTGGAACCGCCGCACAGCAGTGCTATTTTGACTTGGTGTACCATTGTCAGCGATCTACGACTTGGCTTCAGTACGTGCCTGTGTATGTATATTAATGCACGTACACATCGTGCGCGCGGCCCATTCATAAATAAATGGCTCATTGTATACCGAATACGCTCGAATCTCACTCGCCCTGCTGATGGCCGAATTGCTCGTATTTTCCCTCGTGCGAAAGCTCCGCGCTGTATTCGCATATTTGACACCCCCAAAAGCATCTCAAAAACCATGGCTAATGTTACCCAAATTTTGAAACTTCTGTATTCGATGCTTCTCCTTTCAATTAATAAATTCATGAAAAATCATTTCATCCTGTTTTTATTTGAACCATAGTTTTATAGGTTAAAACAAGGTAAAAATGATCAGAAATGAGTAAAATTGATCGGCTTATGAAAGCAAAATAAAAACATTCAGTAACATTATTTTTCTTATTGTAAAACAATACGTCAATCATCAAC
>JAAMPD010002126.1:0-17076 GCA_025266255.1 Trissolcus basalis
TATACGGAAGACAAATCTGAAATTTGGGAAAAAATTTTGACGCTAAAAGCAAATTTTGATGCATGAACATGAAAAATTCATATTAGTTTAGTAATTTTTTATGCTTATTCGTCGAAATTTGCTGTAAGTTTCAATAATTTTTTTACGAATTTTATATTTGTCCCCTATATACTGTAAAATTCAGTAAATTTTCATCTATAAATTATAATATTTGATAGAATTTTTTTCTCAATGTAAAAAGTCACTAGAATTTATTAGTCGCGCTAAAATTGTAACCTATATTTTTCAGTTCGGGCAAAAAATTTTTTTGTACACATCCCTTCATGGACAAACATATATTTCAAAATATATTTTGCGTATATTTTTTATATTTAAAATATATCCGTTCATATTCTACATATGAGTCATTTATAAATTATTTTTAAAAGGATAATAATGATATAAATAAAACATAAAATAAGTATAAATTTCTTAAGAAAAATATATCATGCTTATATGAAAAATATTTAATTAAAATATATAAATATATACATTTTGGCAATATGGGAAACAATAATAATCCGGAAATATTATTCATATTGCCAGAAATATACTTTTATATACAAAAAATATATATTTTAAATATATTTTCAAAATATATTTTCGTCCTTGAGGGTAACTAATATGAAAAATGAAATTGTGCAAAAAAGTACATTTGCGCATGTTAAACAAGAATAAAAATATTGCTGACGTTTTTCAATTCCGAAGAAGATAAAAAATGAAAAACAATTGTTTATTTTTTTGAAACTGAACAAAAGTGTTGATTGAATAGAATTCATGAAATTTGTATGTCTGAAATTATCATTTTGATTGCACTCAAAATATGCATTTAAAATATGAATGGAGAGAGCATCATACGCAAAATAATCCGGTAATCCCTTGGCCGCTGAATATTCATCATTTGGTATAAAACACTTGGTCCTTTTGTGATTGATACAACCATTACGGGATGATTTGTCACGTGTCTGAGGCTTGGATCACAACATGATACAAAAAATAGAATGGTATCAAAACGTTGTCAGGCTTTGTGTTTGTTGGCACGCGAAAGTCCAAGTGACACCGAATTATTAGGCGCAGATGAAAGCGAACGGGATAAAGAAACCCTTGATCCCATTCAGCGATTGTAAATTTCGGGGGTTCGTTGCGCTCCAGGAACTTTTGCATGTACACTGAATATTCCATGGGTAGGAAGTACGCACTCACAACTCGAGCTCGGCGTTTTCCCTTGCTGCGAAGTGGTCGAGGGGTCCGAGTGATGTTCTCCTATTGATTTTGAAAACCCTTTCGCATCAGGGTTACGCGTAAAAGGGGAACATAAATAACAAACGTTGAGAGACCACTTATATACACACATCTCATAATGAAGGACCGAAAAATCGTCTTAGTATTTTACCATACAATTTACATCGTTCAATTTCAAATTTGAATTTCAAATCTTTTGTCATTTTACAAATTTGGAAATTGCCAAATTTATAAAATTCTGATTGATATTGATCAAAATATACGTGCAAATATATTTTAATTTTATGTCCTCCATATGAATGTATATTTTGTCGATAGAATTTATACTTATTTTTATAATTTATTAATATAACTTATAACGGTCTTATAAATAGTTTATAAATGATTCACATGTAGAATATATTCGGATATATTTTAATTATAAAACCTATGTATAAAATATATTTTTAAATACATTTCGTCTGACAAAAATATATGCGTGAATATATTTTAATACCAAATTTTTCATATGAATATAAAATTTACATTTACATATATAGTTTTTTGATTACATTCGTAATTATATATAATTTATAATTTATATATAATTTATACTATTCTGTTCTATTTCGGATCTCGCACGGACGAAAATATATTTTGAAAATATAAACAAAATTTTTTTTTGTCTATGAAATAAATTCCAGCATTAAGTATAATATTTGTTTTTATTTTTTTATAAATTCTATTATATAAATTTGTTAAATATAAAATAGAATATACTTTGTATACAACAAATATATAAAATGCGGCAGTAAGTATAATAAAATGAGATGTATTTTCATCCGAGAGGAATCTGATAATGAAGGATCAAAAAGTCATCACATATTTATTTTTTTTTTTATTGAGAAAAAATTGCGAATTGAAATTTGAATTTTTTGCGTTTGCATAAATTCGGAAGCTGACAATTGTTACTTCAGATCCGAGAGTAAACGTGTGTCGCTCCCTACTGCGAATCGGCTGAGTTGAAAGGGGTTTCCAATAATGTCGTGGGTGGACATATCGCCCACCGGGAAATTAATGACCAGCGCAGCACAGCTTCGCGCTATTGTTTAACATGATGAATAATGTCTGCTACTCCGATTGATCCCACCAATTTGTTTATTATATTTTTTCCATTCAATTTTCTTTTTTTGTTTTCAGGACTCGGGTGCGGGAGCTCCGACTTATGACGATGAGACTGCCAGAAGCTGCAAAAGGTACGTCAACTGAAATAAAAAAAAAACAAAAAATTATAACTATCACATAACTCAACATATTTTATGTCATTTTTTTAAAACCAAAACAATATATTTCTGTTAGAATTTTGGAATCCTAAAAATACGCTCATTTACACAATTTGCAACTTGGCGAACATCGTTTAGATTGTAATTAATTGTCAGTTAAGACTGTAATGTAATTTCAGGTAAAATTTCAAGTGATTGAAACTCGGTATTGAATTGAATTTGTGCAATGAATGTCTCGGCGGCGAATTGAACCTAACATAAATAAACATGATGAAATTCTAGCATTGTAAGTTCACATCCAACACATTTCATAATTGGAAACGTTTTGCCGTTCTGTTAATATAAAGCTGCTCGTCTGAACTTTAGGACTGCTCGCGAAATTTCCAGATGCTGTTTAAAATGTTACTCGCTAGTGTCACGAATTTAAAACACGATATCAGCAGCCGGAGATGAATCTTTAAAAGTCAGGGGATAGCTTTTTACGAGCTCTGGGTGTATCGTAAAAACCACTTGATTATTAATTCTGCATTTGAAACGTTATCTTGGTATACCCATCCGGCATTTTTTTTCTACGGTTGGTTGTATCACGAAACCGCCTACCATATTGACTAACATTCAACTTATTAATTTTTGAATTCGTAAAAAGACCAAGAAAAAAACTTCGATCTTCGATGGTGCACCGAAAAAAAATTGTAATTTTTACTAGAAAATGGGAGTTTGTTTCTTCTCCAACTTTAGTAGAACTGATTCCTTCCAGAGGGACAAAAATATGCGTGTGAATATATATTTAATTTTATATTTTGATATAAATAGTCTATATTTTTTTCAAACTTATATTTATATAAGATAAGCTATAAATGGTATATATTAAATGTAAATTTTTATTATATTATTTATAATATAAGAAACTCATTTATATTAATAATATCATTATATTACATTTACAATAATATATTTTTGATCATATAATTTACATATAAATATAAAATATATTTTTTCGATAAGATCGATATTTATTTTATATTTTATTTATATAATTAATTGTCTCTTTATAAATAATTTATAAATGTCTTATATGTAGAATATGTACTGACATACTTTAAGTATAAAAAATATACATTAAATATATTTTGAAATATATATTTTTGTCCGTGTGTGTATCGCCAGAACTAGAAAAAAGTTCAATCAGCGAATTAAATATTTCTCAGTGTGCATTTCCGGTTCAAATTAAAGTACGTAATGTACTTGCGAGTAAATGATTTAGATGGCCTGCAAATTTAATAATAAATCTTATATAATTCGTTGGAGAGTGAGATAAATCTTGAATTGTGCAAGGTAACAAGCTGATTGACAAAATAGCATTAGTCCAGCGAAACAAAGCTGATCGGCGAGCGCGTTAACACGCGGCGTGGCAGGATTTACGCGAAAGCGAAAGCCAGGGTTCGTTACGGCGCTGGAGATCGGCACAATCGGCTTTTCGTTGTGCGTATAAATATACGTGTCATTATCGCCGTGCCCCAACGATGATCTGTTTTTCTATCCGGTGGCCTATTCGTTTCGCCTCTAACAAGCAAACTGCATCTGAATTCAATTTCTACCCGCTGAATTTTTCACCTCAATTTTATCGCACTTTTTTGACATCAAACTTTCCACAGTTACGTCATACAACTGTTGCTCGTAATTTCATTATTTTCAAAACGCAAACCGACTCGAACACCTGAATATAAGTGACGAAACCAATTTCGTACACTAATTTATTGTAAGGCACATTTTTTCCGATTTCGTAACACCGACTTTTTTGCTAGAAGAAATTTTATGTTATCGCATTGAGATCCTGACCAGCGTTGCACAATTTGTGTTTTCATAGCGTCCTGTTATGTCCTTGGTCCTGGAAAAAAAATTCGACCATAAATGCATTTACGTATAAACATATATGGACCTATATTTGTTGCTGTAAATCTAATAAATATATTTCAATTATATATTTTATTTATATATCTTATTGTATGTATAAATAAATAATATGTATGATAAATTATATAATAAAAAATTTTTTTTTCTATATAGAAAATAGATGTAAAATATATTTTGAAATATATCTCTGTTCGTATGGGCATAAAAGAAAGCATATATGGAGATATATATATTTTTATCTGAACGTAGGTCCAGCATATGTGATGTGTCATATCGGTTACCTTGTTTTTTCTGAAAAGATATCACAAGGTGTTCATCTGGCCAAGCAAGTTTGTCTGTCGGTTTACCCGCAGGATCGCCAGATCTGAATCGAACTCGACCGTTTGTGACAGCAAAAACGATTGACAATGCAATTTCTTTGGATTTCTCATATCCCGCGCGCACTTTCCTGGTTGGACTTTCCCTCCGTTCGGCTCAGCTTGTTTTCGTTCATTATTTTTATTGCCGCTTGATTTCACTTTTGGTCGCGGCTCGTCTGCCATTAAAATGTATTCTATAACTCAAACAAATGAAATTGTATTTGCGCGACTCCGCGACATAACGAGGTGCAATGTCATCTCGTGCGAGTTCTTCTTTTCTCTCACAGTTTGAAAGAATTCCCATCATGGACCTGAAAGGAAAAAGTTTTCATTTATACGTCCAAAATGATTTTTATCAAAAACGACAGAATTTATTATATAATTTTCTATATTATACAATAGAATAAAACGTATAAATATGATATAAATAAATTATGTATACATAGTTACTTATGTTATCATTTCAGCATCAGATGAACTATACATAACTTTATATATAAAGGTATATAAATGCATGTTAATTTTTTTCCCTACCATAACCTAAAAATGTAAGAAAAAAGTTGTTCGCAATAATTAACAATGAGATAAGTTATAAGATTAGTTCGATAGTTAATGGAGTGTAGAAAGCCACAAAGATTTCAATGGAGGTTTGAGTGTACACTCAGCTGACGCGATGTTCATAAGCTACCTCTGTGAATGCGCGCACGTTTTATCTGAAAACGAGATTTTAATTGTGTTGCGCGTGATGATAATGAGAATAAAATGAAAGAAGAGTGAAAGTCGCGAGAGAATCTTCGAGGCGTTCTTTTTTTTTTTTTTGTTTCGTATTTCCGAATTATCAATTTAGATTCGGCTACAATGTGCCAACCGATAACATTGTAATCAAAACGCCCGACGGATCATGACAATTTATAAATTTATTATTCGTGGAAAATGAAACCTATCTGACGATCTTACCGGGGTGTACACTACAAATGAAAAATGTTCATTTGATTCGCCATCAGAGGTAATGGTGGAAAATGAATTGCCCGTATGAAATTGCTCTTTTTTTATGCAACCGCGATCATCTGATAGATATACGCGATTCCAAATTACCATATAATCCGATATAATTAACATAATTTTCGAACATATGTTTTTCTTTTTTTTCCCCCTCTTCATCGATATTTTTTGTTGGAAAAATATATTTTATTTTATATTTTCAAATTTTATATAATGAAATCTATAAAAAATAAATATATAATAAATATTTACTTATATTTCCGGGTATATTTTTTAATTTTATATTTTGCATATAAATAAAGTTTATTTTTTCGATAACATTTTTATTTATATTATATTTTATTTAAATAATTCACTGTCGGTTTATAAATAATTTACGATGAAAGTAAAAAAATTAATTCGAAGTATATTTTTGTAAATAAAAATAAAATATACTTTATATACAAAAAAATATATTTTATTTATTTTCAAAATATATTTTCGTCAACTCCGAACCAGAACTTTTTATCGGCTCGTAAAATATGAGATCTGACGATAAAATACAAACGCACCGAAGAAAGTGAACGTTGCAAAAATATGTTGGAGTTAATTAGCCGATCAATTTAAAAAAAGGGTGTCCGAGGACGTTTTCGGCTCTCGTAACCATTTTGGAAAAAAAGAAAACTTCCGGAAACTTGACTCTCGCGGTTTAAGGAGGGCAATGCACGTCAATTGTGTAAGTGCAGCGTGCAGTTTTGCAATCGCCGATGCCTCGGCTTGGACTCGCAATGCTAGCTGGCCAGCGATGTAACGTTATTACAATAAAGCTGATTATGCCAGGGGGAATTGCGTATGCAATCATGAAATTGTCAAATCGCGCAGTTCATAATGCCCAAGCGAATTTTTATTGGCCTGATGGCTGTGTGATTGCGCTGCAGGGACACCTACAATTTTCGGCATCAAACACCAAATTGAATGCACTTTTTTCATTCATGCACATTGATTCAAATTATCAGCCAGTTTATACCGATCAAGGTCAATTCCAACGAGATCTTGTTTTAATTCAGAAGTCAGCTCAATTTTTCTTACATTCAAAATTGATGATCTACCCCCCCCTTAAAAAAGTAAAACAAACAAAACTTGTACTTTCAAATAAAATTTATCAAATTAAATAAAATAAAATCAAGTTATTATACAATTTTTTATTTTCAATGTGAAAGCATTTGTGAGAATGAAGAATCACAATTAATCAACAAAATTTCTAAAAAGAAGAAGAAGAAGAAACAAAAGAATTGTAGCAAAAGTTACAAAGCACTTTCGTTTTTTTTTCGTCGTTGCATTTAATGTAATTATGTAATTATGTTCAATCAGACAGCGTCGAGTTTTTATTTTTACATCGCGAGGAGCAAGTGTTAAACATTTTTTCCAAACAATTTTTCTCCCAGTTAAAATTGCATTTAATTAGAGCAGATATCGAACAAAAATGATCCTATCGGATTTGACTGTTTTTTTCTTAACAATTTTTTTCAAGACAATATATATTTTTGTTCGATTTTTTTTGAATAAGTTTTTAAGTGAACACCGACGTTGTTGATCAAACTATTTAATTCCATCCCACGCGCTGTTGTAGGTAAGGTTTAAGGCGCCCAAACAGACAACGGGCCATTGTACTTTTCGAGTCAATTACGACAAAATAATCGTGTGCCTTTTGAACTTTCTTTCGTGGAAATTATCTTGCACTGGTCAATTAAAATAATCGACTCATCATCAAACAAAAAAAAAAAAAAAAAAAAAAAAACTTATAAAGCACAGTGACCGAACTTTAGCAGTAATTTAAAGCTTTGTTATTTTCGTTTGGCCCCGTTGAATCTAGAATCTCAGAACTACTTGTGGTCCAACCTTTTAACGGGACCAGACTTTAAAGGTTAAAAGGCGACCAAACTCCAAAGTGTCGATAGGGCAAAAACAATCACATTCATATCATTTCTACCACGAGGAAATGAACTTGTTTGATTTCCTGACCAAAATACCAACTGATTAACAAAAAAGATAACGACAAGTTACATAACTTAATTAAAATCTAATCTGTCAAATAAATCCACTTTATAAAATTGAATTAAAATTAGAAATACACGTTAGACGATTTGTTGAAATTGATTATAATAAATTTGGTGCGCAGTTTCAGAGTTTACTAAAGATTTTGTTTGCTTAGTCTCATGGCCATTAAACTGGATAATAAATTGTAGCTGAAATCATAACTGATAAATTTGCCATATTTAATGAGCAAGATAAAATGTGATAAATGTATTTAAATGTATCAAGTTGAGGCTATAATTAGCACCATCGGAAGCTACCATGTTGTCACTGCAATCAAGAGGCTCTGTTCAAACGCTGCGCCCAGCATCCCAAAGTCTTTGTTCAATCGGCCAATCATTTATCGTTAATTGCGATCTTCAATCGAGTACTCGCAGCCGGACGAACTTGCTAGCCAGAAATACTTTTTCGAGTCTCGCGCAGATAAAGTTCATTACGGTCCAATTTAACGCCACGCGTGTATATTTCACGCGCGAGAAAGAAAAGCAAAACCGGCCGTGGTATCAAGTGCACGCATAAACGTAAAAACAGATGAAAGAGACACGGGGCATTTCAATTTAGCGCCGCACTCGGCGTTTGAAGTCGCGCCTGATTTATTCGGCCTATCACGGGATCGCTCTTGTAAGCATCATTTTATGTATGAGCCGAAGCTTTTCGCCATCGAACAAGAGACCATCTGGAAAGACCATCGATATTTTTGCTAATCTCAAATCTTTCGGGATTTTCCTTTCGTCAGGATTCTGCAACATTTGAAATTCAGAACGTGTGTGCGACGTTCCATTTATATTATAATGATATAGAGACAAAGGGAGAAAAAAGGTTGAGAAAAAAAATGTCGGCAGAAGTTTTGCGATAAGTCACAAATTTATGAGGAAGTGGAGTTAGTCAAGTTGGAATTGGGTTAGTTTTTTTAAAGACTCTTTGTTAGAAAGGTCGGACGGTAAATTTCACAAATTCTGAATTCTAACAGTAACTCAGAGGGACAAAAATATACGTGTAAATATATTTATATTTTATATTTTTTCATATTCGCCTCCACACATTAAACAAATAAATAAATAAATATATTTTTTTATATATAAAATTTTTTGTTCAATAGAACTTATATTTATTTCATATTTTATTTGTATAATTTATAAGAAATTATATGTAGAATATATATATACGAATAAATTTTGAATATAGAAAATATACGTAAAATATAATTTTATCGAAAAAATATATTATATTTTTTGATAAATTAAATCAAAATATACGAGTTAATATATTTATAAGATCTTGTATACATTAAGTTTAATTTTTTTTGTGTAATATAAGAAACTTGTTTATAATAATAATATCATTAAATTAGATATTTAAATATATTAAAAAATAATATAATTATATTTTTTCAATTAATAGCGGTTTCATAAATTGTTTATAAATGAGTTACATGGTAGAATATATACAGATATATTTTAAATATAGAAAATATACCTGAAATATATTTGGAAATATATTTTTGTCCGTGTAGGAAGCCAAAAGGAGTGAGGAATAACTAACTACTGAGAGTTTGAAAATAATAAAAAGTGGAGGGAAAAAAGAAGTACAAATATGTGCGTTGTACGGGGCGAATGTGTTATTGGTAAATTAGCGTAGCGGATGATTCGCTAAAAAGAATGGAAGATGGAGTTTGAGTTAAGATATCCTAATGAGTGTTTGCGGCCGTGCCTTGAATCATGAGCACAGTGCCCACGAGAAAGTCTCGTCACAGATAAGAGACGACCGACTTTGCAAAGCAGAAAAATAAATCTCGGAGGAAGAGAGAAAAAATAGTGTACGTTCTTCTTGGACGGCATAATGATGAGCTTTTGGTGTGCGAGCGTCGCGGTGGTGTTCGCGAGGATGGGAGTGTGTTTGCGGCAAGTCTATAATAAAGTCATAAAACGCAACGATTACATAACTGGTGTATGCTGACAATTTCTAAATCTGCGATCGGCTCGCGAAGTGTGTTAATTATGCGATGTTGCGATAGGTTCGTGTCGATTATGATGCCAAGCGTTGCGCAATCCGTGCTTTATTTAGGCGTGCTATTTGGGTACGCCCTGGTTCAGCCTCATGATTCACCTGTTTTATCGATAAATGATCCCAATTGATTTTTGGTCAGGGTATGCAAATTCGATCTTGTCTTATATGTCAAAAGGATGCATCTTTTTGAAATAAAAAACAAAAAAAATTGAGATTTAAATCAAACTTATTTTGGGAAATGAAATTTGATATAAAAGACATGACAGAAACGAAAATAATGGACAACAAATGAACAACGTGGGCGAAATTTGATGTCCGCATTTTTTGTTGATAAGGGCGTTAAATATTTATCCACGCATCAGCGTACAATTCACCTGTGTGATTCTTCTCGTTTCAAAACGCGCTGAATTATTCATGGCGGATTCGACGTCGTCCAGTCTGGCATGGTAATTCCTCTTCCACCGCAAATTATTGAGACTGTACAAAGCACATTCGGGACCACGCTTCGGTTATAAATATGCAAATTGTTCCGTACCGTTGTTCCGATCGGAAATTAATTAATAATACAAAACCGCGCGTGAACATGCCAACGTCTCAAGATGGCAATTCGGAACCGAGACAATATAAATTAAGCCGATGCAGGCACGAAAGGTACACGCTCTTTTTTTCGATCGTTAACGTCGCTCGAAAGTCCGGATAGCGATATTGTTCCGATATTTGGGTCAGGGTCAAATCGCGCTATTCTTATATTTTTATTCCATGGCTTTTTATGGCCACCAATGTTCTCACATCAGAATGATGGAGTTGTGCTGAAAAATAGTTTGAAATAAAAAGAATGATGGAAATAAAATAACATGACATTTCTTGGAACATGTTTAATAATCCTAAAAAAAAGCAAAACAAAAAGAAACGAAAAAATACGATTTGATGGATGTAATTTTTCTACTTTATATATGATATGAAAAATCTGCCTTGTAAAAATGCACGTCCCATTTTTTGTATAACAAAATTGTCATATTTCATCGAAATTGCTGAGTGTTTTTTTCTAATTCGATCGTGATATGAGTTTGCCTCGCAGATAGAATGCAAACTACAACACACTGCTACTGTGACGTCGTTGCACACGTCTTGTTTTGGTTTTCTGTTATATTATGTTTATGACAACAATGCACGTTGCTTGTATAATATATGCCGTCGCAGCGAAACACGTATACGGTACCTGTTTCCTTCTGATTTTTTTTAGGGACAACCAAAAACTGAATTCATATTATTTTTGATAGTTGCATCTGCTGTCGAAAGTTTTCTGTTTCATCACTCGTCATAGACGTGTCATTTTCACATTCACAGATTCGAACGAAATATTATTCTTCGTTTTAACGTTTTTATGAAAAAAAAACTTTTTCAATTAATTTTGTTTAAAAATATATTATTAAAATAAATATTAAAAATAATGTATTAATATCAAATTAGTAGAGATTATTGATGTATATTAGTATTAAATTAGTATTAAAATTATGAATACATATTAACTCATTGCCTGTAGGCCCGTACTAAATCATAATATTTTCATGCGTTAGAAAAACAAATATATGCGCGTGTTTCAATGTTTACATCTGAAAATCATTGGCGCGCTGGTAAATAGTTTGAGTGTGTGAAGTGGAGGGGATAGGGTCGTACACGCAATGAGTTAAACATATTAAACATATAAACATAATGAGTTAAACATATTTTATTTATTCTAAAAAATATATAAAATATTTTAAAATTCTTTGAGATTGTCATTTTATTGCCACCTGACCATATCTTATTTTTGTAAACAAAACTAACCTCTCATTCCATCTGCAATATTAATTATCATTCCCGTGACAAAACTATGTTTCATATAATTATCGTAAGCGATCTACTTTTGAAGTGTATCTCTGCAGGGATTGAAACTCGTTTCAATTTGGCAATGGTCACTGCATAACAAAGCAACCGAAGCGATAAAAAAGTAGGACGACCGAATATTTGTCAAGTATGAAATAGAACGGGGTTGTTTGTGATTCGTGCCCTACTTCTAGACACTGACCCTCAGAGAAAGTAAATTTTCAAAAAAAAAAAATATATATATTTTCCTGATTTAATTTTTTTCTAGCTCGAGAATAACTCCCCACAGCATCAGATCTAGAAAGTCAAATTTTTCATATTCGAAAATGCTAAAACTGAAATAAACCGACCCATGAAACAGAAATGGCTTAAGTTTACGTCGAGAAAGAAAAAAAGTGAAAAGTATCGGAGTTAAATAGCAGCGTAAATAAAATTTTCCATCCATTGTGATATTTCGCAGAGCGAAACCCTGAAAGACCGCATCAGACGTGAGATTGAACTTGTCGATCGAGCAGCGCGTTGCATTGTAACCGCGCGCCATTGTAAATAACTTTCACTGATATTCTCGAGTATTTATTTACGTCGCCAGTTTTTATAATCGTCGCGTCGAGATACTTGCGTGTTGACATTCATCGTAATCTCGCCGATGAAAAATATAATAAGTCGTTTAAGAATTATCCAAACTAACAAACACACACACATGTTTTAATTTAAATATACTCAATTGTACACAAAAATGATTCACAATTTTGTTCCATATAGACATAATTGGCGATGGGAAAATGATGACATTATAAAATTGTGTTTCATTCCGAGACACATTTTCCTTTCAATAATTTGATTAAGAATATATTTCGTATATAAACCGTTTACATTTTGGATATATAGCAGCAAGATATCGATTTAATTAAATATACATTTTTTATATAATAAAAATATAATAAATTTATTTATAATACTGATTTAATTATAATAAATTAATATTTTATAATAATAAATACTTATAATAATATTTTTTAACAAATATTTTTAGAAATATTTTTCAAATATATTTTCATAAATATTATTAACTACCAATCGATAAAATATTAATCGAACATTCAATAATATTCAATTATCAATATTTAATAATTTAAATAAATTTATTAAAAATATTTTTTGAAATATATTTTTGTTCGTTTGAGGATGGAAGATGTTTGGAGAATCACGCGTGTTCTTATAAAAGCAAGTTGAAAGCGATTCGAGAATTTGTCATTTCTGAGAAGCGAGAAGCGAAGTGGGTTTTTTGTTTCCGCGATCGCATCATGCAGAGAGAGGAAGTCTTGGAAACGAGAAACTGTATCGGCGATCTCGGAGAGCGCGGAGCTTGTCGTGCGTTATCTGCGGATTTGCGCACGTAACGATGCACGCTCTGACGAATTTCCCTTTTCACCGTCGCCATCGGAAGACGTTACAATAAACGAAAGTCATGCGCCTCATAACGTGTCAGGCGTTCGCCGCGCGACCATTATACTTCTCTCGCATAACGTCTTTTCACGTTCGCTTTCAACGCGCGCTTTAATAAATTCAGCCGAGTCAATTTACTTTATCGCTGATGAAAGCCGTTGTCACGCTCGTTACGATTGTCGATCTTGTTTCAATTAATAAATCCGACCGTCAGGGGCTTGAATTCGTCAGCGATCGCCGCGGTCTAATTGACAACCTCGTATTTGCACCTTGCGCCATTGGTAGATCGCGTTTTATTTACAGCAGACTCTCGAGCAATTTATAGAACATGACGTGGAAAATTAATTTGATCTTCTGATATTGTCATACAAAATGTGTTGCAGCGCAACCTGCTGATGCAATTATCGTCTCCGATTTTTGCCCGTGGCTTTTCTTTTCTTTTTAATACAAATTTTTTCAATAAATCAACTTTATTTCTTGAACTTTCATGTTGAAAGAGAGTTTTGACTCGGGTCTACAGATTTCATAATTGATGATTTTTAATGATCATGAAATATTTTGGCAAAATTTACAGAATTGCCAATTTAGTTTTCCACACGGACGAAAATATATTTCAACTTATATTTTCGATATATTTTCTATATTTAAACTATAACTTTGTACAGATTTTCTAAATTTATAATTGCTGATAATAAATTTAAGTTTTCAAAAATTTGAAATGACATTTTGAAAAAAAAGAAAAACAAACAAACAAATATTTCCTGAAAATTAGTACCTCTGTTATTTGATTGACTTTCGACTGTGCAATTTGAGACCTGTGCAAAATTCAAACTTTTTGTCCAGTTGCAAAAAAAGTCCGAAATGACTTGTTTAAATACCCCGTACTCAATTTGAAACCGATTCTTGAGACGAGAAAGTAAACTCTTGAATTAGTCAGAGTGCACACATATGATTGCACTTGGATCTGTTAGCGTGATATATAATTCTTGATTTCAGTTGGTTCGGGTTATTGTTCATGTTTGCCGTCGTTGAATCAAGTGAGCGTAAAGTAATGTGATTCAGAGGGCTCGCATCAGATGAAGCCGTAAACGTCAGAGGCGAATAAAGCACGCGTATGAACGAAATTGGAGCCGAGTCCTGTCGCGGCTCTCCGCCCACACTGCAAGCCGCTTTTTTACTCGATCATTCGGCCGGTAAAAAATGTACCCTAATTAATTCGCAATACATCCGATCCTGAAATTATATAATGGCGGATGTGGAGGCAAAAAAAGATGCATCCACCAGGGGACATTGGTTGCAGTTCCTTGGCTTTTGATGTTTTTCTTTTGTTCCTCTCAACATCACGGTTCTGATTAATCAAAAAGGGGCGCGTCAGGAGTACGTCCTCCGATTTCCCTCTGATGCGCACACCCATTGCACCATTTATTTCAGTTACATAGTTAGGGTTGTTGGCTCTCTGCTCGTGTCACATGAATCGGCACACTGGATTCGACGAAGAAGGTCGTACCCGTCGTGTTTCTTCATTCGACGCATGTTTATTTGTGTCATTTTTTATCCTGCCAGTACCACTAACAAAAGGCTCCACAGACCACAGATCGAGTTTTATCATCTCGAAAGTATTTTTTACCTGGCACGACATTTTTCTTCTCGTCTAAAAAAAATAAAAATAAAATGAATATAGACATCTTTTATTTATATTTCCACAGTAAGATATAATATTCTGTGAAAAAATTAAAAATTAAAAAAAAATTAAAAATAATGTTAGATTTTAAGGTGGTTCCAGCGGAAAGGCGTTCTGTCAGAATTTCATAAAATTTAAATCTCGCGTTCTGCTCAATAATTCATATTTTTTAACGAAATTGTAGAAAAATTGACCATTTCGTTTCAGAGACAAAATTGACCATTTCATTTTTAGAGATTGTCACTAAAAATCGTTTTTTGCAACGTCGTATGATTTTTTCATAGTAAAAATATGGGCTGATTTTGAATGGTAGATTGGGTACAATTCGATCCAAAAGTTTATACTCACAAAATATGAGAATCGCTCTGAGAAACAATTAAAAAATTCGTAACATTAAAATAATTTAGTATTTCCAGATTCTCTTTTCATTTTTCACTATAATTTTCCCTATACGTTTCTAAAAATGCACAACATGTTTTTTCAACTTTTTGCTTTGATTGTCACGCTGGAACTGCCTTAACAGAAAATTGGTTTTCAAAAATGGATCACAGTCTGGTATAATACACAGCATGGTGAAAAAAAAGCTCTAGCCCCTTTACACTTGAGCGTGAATTTGAGCGACTTAATACCAGTTGTTATACTCTAGAGCCAAAGCTCCTCTCGACTTGCACGTAATCAGCTCGTTTTTTTTTCATTCACAAATCTTGACGCCACCGAAAAAATTAAGTGGCGGATTTGAGCCACTCGGCGGTGCGGAGCCCCTTCAGCTTCAGCATTTTAAATTATAATGTTGGGCTGCTACCGCGCAGCCACTCGCGTTTCGCCCTGTTATAGTAATTTAATAGGCTCTTATTTATCCCGGACCCTCGAGTGTTCAATAATAATGCCCTCGGGCTGTGGCTCGGACTTCTGGGGGCGAGAACGGGGTAACCTTTCGCGCTGCTCATTTCCGTCCGAAGCCAGGCACCAAAGCTTGTAATTATACGCTTGAAAATTCGTGGATTATAATGAAGCTCGCGATTCACAAGCGAGATATCTCGCTTGGTAGTATCTGATCGCATTGTTTGACCGCGAATCTTGAAAGCCGACGACCAACAAGTGATTTTTCAAATGGAACACTTGACGTGTCCGAGACAAAAGACTGGCCGCGGCCATTCGATTTTCCTTGTCAGTGAGCAACTCGCAGCTACGCCGATGGACGACCGAGGACCTGAAAAATCCTTTGTCTATACGCACGCGAGTGTTAAATCGGTGTACATTGTTGTTTTTCGATGCCTCCGGCTGACGCAGACTACGTCTGTCCCGCTGTTAATTCCGCTTAAAAAAGACATCAGACGCGAATATAGACTCGACCACTTTTTTTTGGTATAAAAGAAAAAGCTGGTTTTACCTGTAAAAGTCGATGACTCGCTTTACAAAGTGCTAATTCATATGTTGAAAAATAACAAGGAAAATAAATTATTCAATAAATAAATTAAACAAATGATATAAAAATAGATGCGAAATTTAATTTTAACGTCGAACTGCTATTACTATTTTTTTTATAATTATTTCTACAAATTTGCAGTTTAGAATTTTTATTTTTGACTGGCATAAACAATTTGACAAAGTATAAACAAGTTTTACAAATTCAAATTCGGTATATTTGATTTCAAACTGTAAAAATATGTATATATATAACAATATCATTTCGTCCAATTTCTAAATTGAAAATCTTAGTTCAGAGATAGTCGGGTAATGAAAAATGTGAATATTAAAAATATTGATAATAAAACATTCATATTAAAAGTTACAAAAACATCTGATTATTTTACGAAATTGCATGTCCCACCTTAAATGAATAAATAGAGTAAATAAAATGAAATCAGATGTAAAATTTAATTTTACTTTGATATTATTCAAAGGTACAAAATTTGTGATGAACAATGAAGTGATAATGAAATGTGAAATGGAATCTGTAATGTTGTAATATTATAATGAACTAAAATGGAAGCGCAAAACAATTGTCGTTAATTGTAAAAGAAAAGAGATGGGTGGGATGGAAGATTCGAGCGATTTTGAAATTGCTGCTCATTACACGAAGTTAGACAAACGGAAACGTTTAATTGCTATTTAATCAAACTTCGCACGACGTTTTCTGATCCTCTCTAAAACGCTTTTACTTAATGAGCCCCGTTCCTTGTGT
>JAAMPD010002127.1:0-17060 GCA_025266255.1 Trissolcus basalis
AAAAAAAAAAAAGATTCCTTGTATTTTAATTTTTTTTCAACTTTTCCAGATGATTGTGATTAATTTTAGAAATATTATTTTTAAATCAGAACGGAAGTCGCGACGGTATTATATAATAACAATGCAGTAAAATTGGGCAATTGCAAATTCAATCAATTTATATGCAACAAATATTTAATAAATTCCACTTGACCTGAGCTAGCAAAATTATTACTTTGGTTAAAATTGAACGAAATTACTTGAAACTAAATTCGTGATTTTATAAATGCACACAGGGAGAGCGCAGAGTTCACACACGCGGAACTAATGGCGCGATTTTTGAAACTAAATCATCAAACAGCAAGTTTTTGTTTGAACATATTTTCAACCGCTATTTGACCAGAGTTTGCTAGTTAAATTGAACTACTTTGCAAATGACTTGTACTTGACGATCTGCTTTAAATGATCCAATATTCATAAACCAAGACTCAAACACTTTGCATTAAAAAAAAATAAAAAAAGAAAGATTTGTTAACTTTTTTTCCATACACTTTTCATATCCATCTCATTAAAAACAAACTCATCCAAGTTTATGTATCTTTGACGTGCAAATTTGCAGACTACGTTCGAATCATAAATTGTACATCAGTGCTGAGAAAAAAGATGCACAATGAAATGCAAACAAATTGTTAGAAAAAAAAATTGCAACACCTATAACACAAACATATTTGTTATAAGTTTATTCATTCCTCCTTTTTGTTGTAAATATATGTTATTTGTAATTCATGAGAATTATAAGTTTTTTGAGCATGAAAAAACGTTTGCCAACATATATTGTCGAGGATACAAAGAAGGTTCGTGAAAATAGCCGAGCGCGACTTGTTGAAACTCACTTTTTTGTGCGCCCACTTGAACTTTGCCGTTGGCAAAACGTCGACCAGGAAGTGGTCCGCATCAGCGCCAACTTTTACCGTAGGTCCATCATCGTTCGCGTCTTTTCCCGGGATTTCCGACTCGAACTCGGCGTTCTCGAGCATCGCAGACAGTTGCTTCAGATCACCGCTGGTTACGCAAATTGAATGGTCCATTTTCCTGCCGATTTACTTCTAGTCACAGTATCTCATGCTTCACGTTTTGTCTCTTCTTTTCAATTCACATAAAAAATTCAACTCTAGGAAAAAAATTAATAAAAAAAAATCATCGTACAAAAAAAAAGCTTTTTCATTCACAAGTTGTGATGGTTTGTGATTTCATAACTTTTTTACACTAGATAAAATGTTGAATGTTTTTTTGTTAATTTCAAAGTTTGAAAAATACATTTTAATGTCAATGAATTTATTCAGTTTCCTAATAATATAGTTTAATTCCCAAACTTGTTATAGTGGTAGTTTTGAATTTTAAATTGAGACAGAAAAGAAATTTTGTGGGAAAAAATGATTTAAAATGATATAAGACACATGAATGTCTAAGGTACAGGTAGTGGAGTGAATTCATCCGTGATAGACAAAGTTTATTTTTGATGGGTAAAAATTGAGGTTTCTAAATTGATATAACTCGGTTCGTCAAAACGAGTGTGCAACGAGAGTTAAATCTGACGGCTGATTTACTTGGCACTGACGTGGGAAACATATACTAGATTAACGAGAAAGAATCCTTCAACCCGGAAACACGCGTTTGCACTTAGGCTTGAGCCGGATCGAAGTTGCATCTTTGTCGTATGACACGCACCAAATATCCACCACTGCAAACTTTTACGTCGTCCCTTTCTTCATATTCTTTTTGTCAATTATTTCAGTCCGTGCTTCTCATGAGCAGTTTTTTTTTTTTCAATTTTAATTCTCTTGAATTATGAAATTATTCCATTTTCTTATAATATACATAAAATATTTATTTCCATCATTTGTACCATATAGCTCATTTTGTTTCTTCAATTTAAACATTTTTGATTGACAATTTTCTCACGATTAACATATACCGATTGAAGAGAGAGAAAAAATTAATTCCCAAAAATTGTGTACACGGTTGCAAAAAATAATGAACATCAACGCTCATTTTCAAGAACTCCTCATTATATGCCACCACCTTCGTTCTTAAATTACAATTTTCATTGCAAATGCTCGTGCATCCGGCAAAAACACCAGAAATTAGCAATTTTGGTTAGCAAAAGTTCCGAGACTATATTTTTCTTGTATGAATTCATTAACACGTTGATCCTGAAATGATTAACGCCATTTAGAGCGATAGATTAAATCGAAAACAATTCGCACAACCAAAAGGGATGGCATATCGATTCAAACGATCCAATGTATTATGATGCACCTAACAAGCTGGTTAAGTTTTGCCAATTTGATATAATTGCAGCTGAGAAAATTTCTTTTTTTTTCCATGGCAGAAATCAAGATACGTCTTGGGGAAAGAAAAAAATATAAGTTTCTAGGAACGAGATTTTTAGAGAGTCCAAATCTGGCTTCAAAATTTATCAAATCAGGCGAGAAAAGTGGGAGTTGAATAATTCATGGGATTTTGGAGTGAAAAGCCTGGGAATGGAAAGCGGAACTATTTTTCAGTGGCGAGGCGAATGAAAACTTTGTTTACACTGTCGGGTGAAACCAAAAGACGGCACTTTTGTGTTATGTCGTTGGCGCGCGCGCTCGTCACTTTCGTAATTCGGTACCGCAGAAAAGTGCGCGCCGTCGACGCGAGTGCGTCGTACCCAACTATCTGACGACGCCGTACGCTGCACTCAGCAAAAACTTTATATTTAGACGCCCGTAGGCGAAACACGCGCTTTATTTTGCGCCGCCACAAGCTCGCCGAATTTCACTTCCCCCCTCCCCCTCCAGCGTCAAAACAACTTTGTCATTTTCGTTCGTCTGCGAAATTTATTGAAAATTTAATCAAATTCATAATTATTCAATTTTTAATAATTCATAATGTCGAATATAAATACATGAAAATTAAATTGAAAATTAGTCGAAAATGAATAAACAAAATCAAAAAATAAAAACAAAAATAACGAAATTAAATTCCTGATCCATTGATTCTAAACAATGATATATAAAATTGGCCTAATTTTTTACATTTTTGTAATGAATTGTAATTCTTTAAGATGCAGATTACTATGAATCTTGTTATATTCAAGTAATTAGATTTAAATAACTTGATTCTCAGTTATTCAAAAATTCTAGAAAAATATAAATTGCAAATATTTTTATTTGTCGAGTTTTTAGTGATTTTCCTATCAAACGGGTTTCAATTGATCTTCAGGTTTAATAAGATCACTTTTATAACGGATGCGTTGAAACTGTAAAGATAAATGAAGTTATAAATAAATTATCGATGATTCTAATTTGTAAGGCATTATTTATGTAGACGATATATACGGTGTTCGAATTCTGATTCATTTTGTACAAACTTTCGAAATGTTTTCAAATCGAATTTTGATTTTTGAATTTTCACAGCATTAAATTTTTATAATGTTTTCAAACTGTAATAATAATGAAATTAAGAAACTACTATCCGTATTTATTGTTTTCAAATATAAAACAGAGTTTGTAACGTTTATATAATTAACAAAATTTCATCGTCAAAAGTCGATTTTTATATCCAATGATAAAAAAAAAGTAATCATATTTTTACAGTAATCATATAATAAAAAACATTTGTATTTTTGTGCAGAAATAGTAAATAGTTAGAAATTTTTATCACATATACATGTCAGACTTCATACTTTTTAAAAAACCATTTGATGGAAAAACGATTAAATTCTTGTTTTTTCTCCCGCAAATCGACTGAAATGGTTGAAAAATTTATTTCTGTGAATAGGAGCAAATGAAAATAAAAAATAGAAACAAAAATGAATATAATCATGAAAACTTTTTTTTTCCTTCAAATCACTTTTTTTACGACTGAAAATTTTATTTGCCACTGGTTCTTTCGCGTCTGCAATATCGTTTAGCGTTTACGACGAAGCCATTACTATTATGCGATTGCGCTTATGGTTTGAGGTACTCTGGATCACGCCATTGAAAGAGTAATCCAAAACATACCTCGCACATTCAACTTGCGTATTCAATAAGGTCTTGGTGATCGCGCTTTATATTCGGAATAAGTTACTACCCTCCACCTGACCATTACGCCGTCGCGAAAACAAGAGATTTTTATTCCAACTCGGCCGGTTCACGAAAAGCGACTCGCTGGCGAAACTGCTAAGTTGTAATTCCGTAGGTTAATGCGGTAATTGAATTCATTGAAGAAACTTGAAAGGCGGTGAAAATACCCTCTTGCTTACAGAAGACGAATTTTCCTGCAAAAATAAAAAAATGCAGAAGAAAAACGCCGTTTTTTCCTTTAACGAAATTCTAATGAAGAATAATGTTGACGAACCGGCGTGTGAGAACGAAATTTTTTAATTTATTTTTCTTGTACATTTTTTGCGTACGTTGGTGGAAAAGCATAGAGGCTCCATTTGCATAATCAATTTTCCAATTTTTCGCGTCTCTTACATAACAGCATACGCAAATCCTAAATCATCCCGGGCATAATTCACTCGAGACCATAAAGCTTGGAAAAAAGTATATGTGGCCGCGAAAGCTAACGAGCGGTTCAACTTTTTTCGTTAACTCAATATCTTGTACGCGTCGTATCATATGATCCCAATTGAGTTGGTCTTGGCTGCGTGCACACTTTGGTTCGCACGGCTCGGCCATCCATTAGTAAGCTACATAATTATGGGACACCCGGTATGCTCGTAATGCACGATGATAGTCGGCGCTGGCTGCCGCTCGTGTCTATGCTTCGCTGTTTCCTAGTACTTAATCTCGGTCACATATCAACATACGTATACGTACTCGATGCTCTCCGGCTTGCAATCATTGCATTCACGGCCACACATTGTCGCTAACAGCAATACAACACGCCGCTCATTTTTGCTCCCACACTCATCCCGACGTGTCCTCTATCCTTCAACTTCCTTTTTTCCTTCCTCCTTATCAAAATTCACATCACATTTTTCTCCATTACAATTACTAATTTCAGAAAACATTCACATTTTTTTCATATTCCCTTCAAAGAAAACAATTTTTTTCTCTTCAGCATTTCTTCGACATTTTTCTTATCTTATTTTATTGATTGTTCAATTATTTCATTGAATATTTAAAAATTATTCAGTTTCGAAAATATTTTATACAAAATTATAATTTTGATCGTTATTGTGACATATTATTATATTTTTTAAAGGTGTTATTTTTTCAATAACAAGCTTCTTTTGTTCAGTTAAATTTTGAATATTGAAAGAATTCAACAAAAGATGTTTGTTGAATTCTTTGTTGTTTATCCAATACTGAAATTCGTGAGATTGAATCATATTTTTAGTTTACAACTTTTTCAATGGCTAATTTCAATTTTTGGTTAGTGCCAAATATTTGATGTCACTTTTTTAAAATTTGTTCAATTGAAGTTGGTATTTTTAGATTTTCAACAACGAAGGTTGCATAATTAAATACGAAAAATTCAATAATTTTTACCACTCGATGTCCCTGATGATTTTTCAATTTATAATTTCTTCAGAAACCTTGAAATGTAATTGAAAATAACTTGAAATAACTTAAAAAAAATCTTTTTTCATCCAACACTTTCAAAGTTATTTTTTGTATCAAACAATTTTGTTAACTGATAAACCAAAATAATTTCCAACGACCAATTTTGCCCTATTAAAAAATATTATTTATTTATTTAAAAAGTTGATTATGTTCAAGACCAAAAATAAAAATCAATCTTTTCATATGAAGATAATTAGAGTCCATTTTTTTCTTAAATGTAAATACTTTTCTATTGCAAAATTGTTTGTTACTATAATTTTTACAACAAAATGGTAGAGTGGGCAATTGAAAAATGTTAGCAATGACGAATAATTTTTATGAGGGTATACACCAGAGTGAGGTTTAGAAAATAATCCAATAACTGTAGCGGGTCAGCACTTTTCTCTCGACGACTCCGTTAACGTCCTTATAAGGACTCCTTGGAGTGTCGTTTCTGTTGTCGCGTCTAAGAATGCAAGAATGGATTGTAGAGTAAGTGCGCAGGATGGCCGAAGGTTGCGCCACAATCGGGAGGTATAAAAGAGAGCGGGCACAAAATTATGAATGGATTCGCTGAATAGAGCTCGCGAGAATTCGTTTGCTGTTATTGTTATTACGCGGATGCGCGCACCTTTATGGTAATTCGCACGGTACGAAAAGGACCGCGAGAATAAATTTGAAATCAAGAGACAGACAAGGAGGGGAGAGGCGAGACGAAAATTGTTTCCAGAGTGTTTGTTTGCTTTTATTTATTTTTATTTTTCTTTTTTTTTTTTTTTGGTTCTCACAAAATTGTCGCGAGTGGCAAGAACTCGTTTGCGGCGATAAATCAAAGGCGAGATGCAGAAAGCGAGTGTATCTCGACGATAACGTTGCGCGGATATCTTAATGGCCGCATCACATATCATTATTTTCAAGGATCGCACGAGACGAGGCCGCAGTATCGCTTTTTTTTAGTTTCCCTCTCTGGTCTAGATGGCAAATGCAATTTGAAACAATGATCCCACTCTAGTAGAAATTCTGCGACCATGTCAACCTACATGGCCAATCGCCTATAACAATTTTTTAGATCTCATAAGAAAAAACCGTTCGTTAGATTCCCATGGACATGGTTGAAATTTATGTGAATTTTATATTTTTTATTTATTCCTATATAATGTTGCACATGACATTCAATTTAATTTTCATAAAGATATATATCTCACATATATTTTTAGTATATATATTTCATACAATTATTTTTTTTTTTTTGTGAGTTGATTTTCTGATAAAATTTAACTCTCAAAAATTTTGATTTTCAGCAACAAAAAATTTCGTGAATTTTCATCATTTTGTATAATTAGGTTTCTTTATTATTTTAAATAGATGAATCAGAATTATAAAGTTACATACAAATTTATCTGAAAAGATGGTTTTGAGTTAAGGAAAAAAGTTAAAATAAAAAAAGAGATTCACAGAAAGAATAAATAATAATCAAAAGATTATGAAAATTCTTAATTTTTCTTATGATCTATGTTGTGCCAATCAAATCATAACATTTCATTTTTGATAAATTATTCATGCAATCTTTTCAAGCAACATTACTCCAATATCCTAGAGTTAAAGAAACACATTGAAGTAAAATTATTTATTATTAATCAAAGTTATGTAATCTTTATATTCATAAATGATTGCCATACGTTGAATAATTTAAAAGTTCACGATAGTAAGTAAAATATAAGAAATTTGTTAAAAGTTGGCATTAGAGTTTGAATCGTGCTCTCATCAGTCCATTTTGTCCAAATCGTTCGGTGCAATTTGACGTAAAAATTGCCGTAAGAGTTTTCACGTAATTTTTTTGTCCGCAGTTGAGGCAATGAGGCGAAAATGATGGTCCCTGACTGGATCTTGTTCCTAGAATGAAGTGACTTCCGTTAAAAGAAAAGAATGAGGTTGGATGACACAAGAGAGCCGAGCGCTCCGCGTCACTCGCGACCAGACAAGAATGACATTACCCGCTGTGAGTTAACCGTCGCCAGACACTCGACTTCGTACATATTCTTGAACTCGAGATGTCCGCTTGTTTACAATCTTACATAATTTACAATCGTGTTCCGCAATCGTACTGAAAATTATGTGCCTGAGAGCTGCCCGGGAGAGCGCTGTTCCGAACATTTTTTGTACTTCCATGCAAATTTATTTGCTCGCAATTTTCAACCTCCGACTCAAAACATACGGAATATATGGAACTGAAAAATTTCTTCTTCTGCTGCAGCATGATAATTTTCCATTTTTGTCTCTCTCAAAGACAAATATGCAAAAGTATGTACATAATATAAATAAAAAATATATATTTCAAATGTCAATGAAACTAGAATTCAAACTAGAATGAAAAAGCTGATTGGTTGATTGGAGTAAAAAAAGTTTCTTTTTAGATTATTTTTGTAGAGACTAAGAGAAGTTTTGTGGGCACAGAAATGACAACGACAATTATATCCATTGCGACGACAATATTGAAGCGAAAGCGGCACTTCTCGTTAGTTTAACGATGGTTCCTTCAAGTAGTGGCAAAGATCATTAATCCGACAATAAAACGAGAGCCGCGACGTCGGTGCCTCTTTAATACAACAACACTCTGACAATGTCCCTTCTGAGAATACTTTATTTGATCAAATTAAAGTGCAACTTGTAAGCGAATATCGTCGATTTGGCTAATCAATGGCTGATTGTGATGAGTTGAACACTTTTAATAACGCGATCGATATCAGTTAATCCTCAGCTAAAAATAACCCACGCTCACGCATTCAACAAGATCGATGCCCCAGCGGTGGAGTTGTAACTTGAAGTGGAATTAAAAATTATTCGATGATTAACTCGAGATTGAACTAAACATTGCGAGTTACATGGCATTATCTCATCGATGCGATGTTGAACTAATTGATATACACACTTGGGCGTAACTTTTGCTACTCTGCGTGTTGTTCGGTTTGTATATATTCCATTCTCCATTTCACGTTTCATTTCATTTGCGCATACAGTTATGGTGGCACATGCAATTTCACTAAACCGACTTTCGTGATCCAACCATAGAATAATTCCCGACTTTTCCAAATATAACCAAACAATGAAAAAAAAATTAAATATTTAAAAAGCTATCACAATTTAATTCTTTTAACGAAAATTTACGAAATATTTCAACATTTTTTAATTAAAACAAAGTTTCATTATTAACTGTCTGAAATAATAAAACTAATTCAGTTTTTTAATTTAATGTAATTTTCATGTTTGAAACTTTAAAAAAATTTCATTTTTGTACATTTCTAACTTGCAAATGACTTTGGTCTCTCAGGTAACACATTTGGAGTTTTAACTATATTTTACCTTGATCTTTAGAAAAAGAAAGAAAATAAATTATGACAAACTTTTTTAGTTTGAAATTATACATGAAAAAAAAAATCGTTAGTAAAATTAATTACAGACAGCGAAAATCAATACCAATTAAAAGTAAAAGTCATAACAGTAAAAAAGAAAAATATTACACTTTCAATCACTTTCATGCAGCGCTAACAAACGCGACAATGGTTACGATTTTCGTACGCGATATTTTTTACAATGCGAACGTGGGTAGAGTGAAAAAAGAAATCAAATTGCGCGATAACATTACCTGAGACTTAATGAAGGGAGCGCTTTCACTGCTGGATTACAAAACATGATTAGATTATATGCTGAGTTATTTGAAAGACGATGATAATTGCTCTTCATTTACTTCTGTAGCGTCACTTTTTTTGGCAATCGCAAAATAAATTGTCTTAATAGAAAATTGTTGAAACGTATGAATTTTGTTCTGATATATTAAATAAATAAAACTATGGATAATATTTATAATATTTTTTTCTCATTAAAAATATATGTTCAAATATATATGCGGAATTTATATTTTTCATATAAAGTAAAATATCATTTTTCGGTATAATTTATATTAATTTTATATTTAATTTATACAACTTATTATACGTGATTTATAAATCAAGTATATATTATATATAAACGAATATATTTAAATATAAAAATATATGTAAAATATATTTTAAAATATATTTTTGTCCGTGTGGTTAAGTCATGGCTCCCGTCCTTTGGCCGATTTCAAACTGACCGTAAACAGATAATTGGCATAAACTTTAATAAAACAACAATTTCATGAGACGCAGAGCCTCTAAACGATAAATGATACGAGTTAATATTGCGATGCATTTGTGACGTATCGATTTTGACATTAGTGATTATGGCTGCGCAGCCGAGCGGCTCGGCACGGGCGCTTTGAGACGCTGCGCAGAGTTCCGCCGTGGCATTCGCACTTAGCCGACAATAATTAACACTTCGTTATTAATTATTCACGATCGTATTGCTCCAAGACAGCTACAAGACATCAGCTTCAAGCTTTTAACCGCTCGCCTGTAAATTTCTGTGAGACCGACTGTTATTAACACGAGAATCGACATTAAAACGATTATACAACTTCCACAGATCTAGTTTATACAACTATTCGTAATTGTTTTGTCTCTGAATTTTTGGTTGTTCAATACTTTTGATTTTGAAAGTTCAATATCATTTGATTTCTGAAATGATATTGACTTGTTGATGATTTAAAATTAATAAAGTCACCTTTTTCTATTAATAAAATAAACTATCTTGAAATGTATGAATTATTTTTTTACCCATGGAAGATTTAAATATGCATGGAATACAAAAGTACTTTAACATTTCTAATATTTTCTTCTATGCTCTAAATAAAAAATGCAACACATTGTACACTATGCTTATGAAAAAAAACCGCCGAACGTACGAAAACGTTTCATTTTTTTTGTTCAATACACCTTTTGTCCTGTTTTTTTTTACATTTTTGAGATGTATTTTCATGTGTCCCAATAAACATTTTTACTATAATACAATTTACTGCGGTTTTTCATTCAAACGAAAAATAATATTTGAACGAAAATTGAAATTAAATTTGAATTATGATTAAAATGAAATTAGCCTGTATTGCATATTTATTATTTTGTGGAATGTTGAGAAAAATGAGCTGCTATTTAGGTTGTTGTAAGAGTGTTTTATTCGTTGGGAGCTATATCTGCAAAAGCCCGTCTCTTGTCGCGCGAACAAAGGTCGAGAATCCAACTCTATGAGGCTTCCCTCGAGTCGACCTGAAAACTAATTACGTCAGGCATATGAAGAACTCGAACTACTAACGACACTTAATATTGCTCAACCAAACAGCACAACAACTATTTGCACTGATTTCATACCGAACAAGAACAGGTCGAGTATTGAATTACTATTGAAGACCAGTCATCATCCCCATTATCTCAAATTGTAAAAACAGTCGGCAAAGCCCAATCAACTGCCTTTTTCAACATTTTCTCTCTTTCAACATGAAACTCTAATTGAATCATTTTTTTTCTTCATTTATGAATTTGTGAAATTTCGAAATTATGCTTTGACGTATAATTGCCATTGAGGCTCTCTTTTGGCAATGCAGAATGGTTCTCGTGAGTGCTTTGAAACGCTTTATATCATCAAGTTGACTGATTTTTGTTCCACAGAACAAAACTGAATGTTTGATTTGCACTCCGCAAAATTGTCAAATAGTTTTTGACTACAATATAGCACATACCAGGGCTACATGAAATGTCAATTAAACTACACATATAATATGCGTTTCCCCGAATCCAACTCAGCGATAAACTGCTCAAAATTTAATACCAGGAACTGCATCAAAGGTCCATTAAATTTCAAAACAGTTGCAACAATATATGCACCGTGATAAACATGCAAATTGTCTTCGAATTATTTACAAGACGAGACAATTCAAAAGTGAGACTTTTTTCGAGTTGTGCTGAAAAAGTAGGATAAAATTTAAAATACAAGAGTGGGCCAGAAAAAAAATCTTTTCAAACACAATCAACATTTTTGAATTGTAAAATGAAGATGTACAAAATGAGAGGATATTTTTGCCGTTCGGTGCGGTGTCTTCAAGAGCTGGAAGCAAGTTTTCCGCTAGATTTTATGTTTGTCAGAACCCGTTACAGTTCCTGGAACCTTCTTTTATACCGAACGCAAAATAATCGCCTCAGCGGCCTGAACGTTTTCCTCTCGTTGTATACGTCGTTTGGTCTGGCATTAACCTGGTAGCCTAGTTTGCACGCACATTTGCATGGTCCACGTCAGATTGGACAAATATCTTCGAGCTTATATATATGAGCCTATATATATGACATATATGGTTTGTGTATTTATATGAAAAACATACATGTTCTTTCATTATATAATCGATATCTCTCTATCACTCTCAGCAAATAATATGTAGGTCATATATGTTTAAATATTTTGTTTATATATATATCCCTCACGGACGAAAATATATCCGCCAAAATATATTCTATTTTATTATACTTATTGCCGCTTTTTATAAAATTTTTATATACAAGATATATTCTATTTTATATTTCCTAAAATTATATAATGGAATTTATAAAAAAAATAAAAATTAAATAGGATACTTATTGCCGGAATATATTTTCTACACGAAAAATATATTTCGTTTATATTTTGAAAATATATTTTCGTCCGTGCGGGTAAACAAAAATGTTTTGATGGTTGAGTGAAAAACGGAGGTCAATTACTATTTGTCAATTTAATCCAAGTCACAATTTTTTATTCCATTATTCAAAAATAAAATAATTTTTAATCGCAGTTTGAAAAGAAAGTCAAGAACAATTTGTACAGAATAAGAGTTACTTCTTTTTTTATATAAAAATTGGTTCCGTATTATTTATTGACCGCAGAAAAAAGAATGTACGAAAAGTCAGTTCAGTTATTGGAATTACCGAGCACATTACGCGAGTACTGTTTGGAGTAATTGCGCTTCGAATTTCATTTACAGGCGATGATGCTGCGGTTACATAGTTGCGAAGAAATCCACGCTACAAAAATAAATAAAAGAAGGAACGAGTGTTTGCGTTATCGGTTCTTTTTGACTTGCAATTTCCAAGTCGGTTTTGAGAGCTTACGCAATTCCGGAACACAAAACGATTTCTGTTTGTCCATCGGTTTTTCGTTTATTTCAAAATGTTTCGCTCTTCCGCTCTTCGGAAATTGTTGTGTAAAATTGATTGAAGCACTGCTCATCAGGCCGTTGATTTCCCTCCAAGTTATTTATCCAGACTGCATGATTATGCATCTTTATCGATCGTACGAGAAAATATTTGTAACATTTTTACACTGTCGGCATGAAAAAATGAACGTTGACATCGTGCATCAAACGTTGATTGATCAATATTCTATTTCAAGAGAAATATTGTATACTCTGAAAGTATATGTGCGCAGAGATAAAAATATACCCTTTAAAACAAAGTTGCATTCATCAATTATTCATTGAATGTTTTCCACGTAAATGTATCTGGATAAGTGGCATTCGGAAATAAATTGATACATTCAATTATTAAGTCATAGGTGTTGAAAATAAATAGTAAATATAGCCAGGCAGTTTTGCAGTTACAAAAATCCATTTCGAATGAAGCACTATTTCATATCCAATGTGAGAGATGCATTTTTAATGCACTTATGCATTTTTCTGTACTTTGCATTTCGATCTTGCACTTTGATGCATTTTTAATTGCAATAGACGAGGAACGTATGAAATTAAATGCAAGCAGCCCAATTAAAGCCTGGCAACATTATATTTCAGCGCGGATAAACGGTAGAAAAATGCGCCCAGAGCTCGTCGGAGAGGCAGAAATGAACTCACCACCTCGGCAAGGTTTGCGGCGCCGTCCCTCATGCCATCGCGATCCGTGCGTCCTCCTGAAACGAAACAAATTGCATTAGCGCCTTTGCATTCGTTCGCGTAACGCGATAACGAGCATTTGATATAATAATTAATTTTCACGCTACGAACGTGAAAACTGAAACGCGAACGGACGCATTCAACATAACAAGCAAATATTTATGTCGAACAGTGGGATCAAATTCAGAGCTATGACAGGGAAAGGAAAAATTTTTGAATAAATCACTCGCGTCGTTAAAATGAATAAAATATGCTCGCTGCGGTGCCGCGTGCAATTATTGGCTCCGATAATTGGTATAGCCAACTTTATCCACGCGCACGACAATTTCATTATGAAACACGACTCGGCCGCAAATGCATAACGCGCTTTTAAATAAACAATCGAACCATTTTGTCGCATACGCATTTGGATTTTGGACGCGCACGTTACTTTTTCAATCGGACTTTACAAACAAAATTGTAATGATATTTATTGTCGGTGGACTGAACTATTCATTCAAATGATAATTTCTCTTTCAAATCTATTTTTTGTTTCATTCATTGTTATTTGATAATTGAATAAATTATTTGAGTACTACGCGGATAAAGAGTGTCATACAAAATTAATAAATTGTACTATAAAGTGTCGATCAATTTCATTTTCAATTCAATATAAATTATTGAAATGTCATCGATCAACAAAGAACATGTTGTAGTATCTCAAGTTGTATACCTATTTTTGATATTTCTATCATTCATTGATATTAAAAATGTTAAGAAATGTTATAATTTAATATACGTCTAATGAAATCGTTATATTCTTTTACGTGACTGTTAAACAAAATTTATGATAAGTACACTTGTTGATAATAGGTAATATTATCTTAATCCATTTCTGAACAAACTTAAAAGAAACAATTTCCGATAAATAAAAGAAAAAAAACTTTGAAGGATAATGATAAAAAAGAGAATTTTTAATAATATTATTGTTTTATTTTTGCAATAAAACAATATTTTGTATAGAAATTTTTTTCGATCATTTTTGTATTATGAGTTGTACTAGTTATACTAGTTTTTACCCGATTTTCGAAAATGTTACAAAAAATTAGTTATGTTGTTTTTTTTAAACAACATCATCATTATTGGGTGTAAGATAAATGATTATTCATCGGCATTTGTCAGATGGAAATAAGTGCGAATATAAAATTCAATCTAAAATTATAACGCATAAGTTAAACGTAACCTTAACAGCAGGACCAGTTTCTGGTCTTTAAATGAAATGTTAAAAAAAAAAGAATTATGGCGATTACAGAGAAGAAATAAAAGCGTACAGAAATTGGGGATGAAATTTACACTTGTAATGATGCTGAAGCGGTAATGATATAGTTGGGACTTTAAAATTCGCCTGGAACAATTAGAACACGAAGGGCAAAAAGTGACATGTTCGGGTGTGCGAATAATTTCACGGAGTGAAAGAGCGAGGATCTCAAGCGAGTAAACGCTCGAAGACACGTGCAATTAATTTTTCAATCGTTGCTTGCGGAGCTCGGCTGAAAGATTTGCACCGTCGAAAGTTTTGTTTCGCCGTGAGAAAAAAGAACGGAAGAAAGCGACAGAAGAGGGTCTCTCGCTTTGTAGTGCGACGGAGCTTTTCAGTCAGGTGCACCGTCTATAATTTAATCGCAATTAAAGTGAATATCGCCCAATCAAAGGTCTCGGATGCCAGCAGAGGGAAAGTCCCGCTCGCATTCAAAGGAAAGTTGATGCAGTTTGACCTCGATTGTCGAGTTCAGGTTACGTGACCGTGTGTACTCGCGTCTTCAGGAAATTACCGCCAATATCGACACATTAACTCCTGCTTTAAATTAATCCGAGGGTAATCCGTCCAGAAATTCCATTTCCTTAAAAGGGTAAGAAAAAACAAACTGACTGTGAGAATAAATTATACAATGTATATCCAGTATAAGATTTATAGCCAACTGGTGTAATTATAACGAAAAAAACAAGCATATGTAAAAATTTGTTTTATAGAAAATTATATGAAATTAATTGAATAATGTATGTGAGTCAATTTATTATGTTACAAATATATATAGTAAACATATATATATGAATAAATTAGAGTGTTACCATGGTTACCCATGGCTCTATGAAAAATTAAAAAGTTTAAATCGACAAAATGATCCTAGTTCAATCCAAAATTTGTTTTGTCAATCCACATTTAATCTCGCGCTTTCCCCACAGGGATAAAAATATATGCGGAAATATATTTCAAATTTATATTTTTTATATAAATTAAATATATTTTTTCAATAAAATATATATTTATTTTATATATCATTTATCTAACTTATTGCCGCTTTATAAATGATTTATAAATCACGTATATGTGAAATATACACGAATATATTTTGAATATATAAAATATACGTAAAATATATTTCAAAATATATTTCAACATATATTTTTGTCCGTGTGGGTCAAAAAATGCTGATTTTTGAGACGTTGAACGTTAAACATCATAATTTCTAAAAGGCGCGCGCCTCAATGTAGACTATAACGAGAAAATATCTGCTTTTATCGAGGATCATTTTCTTCATTGAAACTTCCAATTATTTATAGAGCTATAGGTAAGTAAAATTTTCGGTACATCCTAAAATGTAAATATATATATATTTATACAATGAATGTAATGTTTACTTATTTTATTTATTAATTTATAGAATGAATACAATGAAATATTCAAATATGAAACTCAAATATAAAATCTAAGCCTTATTGTATGATGCTAAATGAAATTTAGAAAGCAGTAAAATTTTTGGCATTTTGTTAATAATAATCAATCCATCACAACTACCTACTGCAACTGTTTGAACTCCACATCGAATGATAAAATTTTAATTGAAGTATAACGTTTTTAGAAAAAAAAAAACTTAATTCTATTCTTATTGCATAAAAAATAGTGAAAAAAAACTTTGACAGCTATATTGGACAAAACATAAAAGAGCGTAAAAGTTTTTGATAAAATGTGAAAGATGAAAAGTGATTGGGAAACAAAGGAGAAAGGATAATTGTCATTGAATTGAAAAGTCAAACTGCAAACGTCACCTTTTGAAGGCACGATGGCGATTTTCTGAAATGTCACATCGGATCGATTTCGAAAAGTTTGCGCGGATGAAGTTTCAATTTCAAAGTTTCCAATCCCCCTTTTCTTCGTCTTGTTAAGATTTTGAATGGAGATAAAAAGTGTCAATTATGATTGCTCGATATTTATATGAATCCAACCGAGACGCTTTCATTTTTCACTACGCGTTAGAAGTTTGAAATAAAAATCACTTTTTCTACGCTGACAAAAACAAGGAAAACTCAAAGAGCCCATAACGATGTTATTGAACGTGCACGCCAGACGAAACATCCTTCTCTAGGCGAAGTCATCTTTTTTATCCTGTCTTCTTTGATACAGTTGAACTACTTGTCGCGCATAGCCAAGCTACTACGCTCTCACAATAACGACGACGAATTTGTGTTTTTCGCTGCAAAATGTTCAACATGTTTATAAAAAAAATCGTCTCTGTTTACAATAATTTCAGATAAATTCATTTTTTTCAATTAAATTACTTACAAAAATGATTGAACCAAAAAATCTAAATTAAAAAAATTTTTAATTTCAATAAATAAAAATCTATTTTTTTAATCACCAA
>JAAMPD010002128.1:0-17079 GCA_025266255.1 Trissolcus basalis
AGATTAATTTAATTTAATTTGGTAGTTTTTATTATTACTTACTATTGTTTGACAAAAAAAAAAAAAAAATAGACCTGACTGTATCTGCATCTTTTTTATCGCTATGCTAATCTCTTTATCAGATTCTTGATATGAATAGAAAAAAATAATTTGATGAGATTTCTCATGATTTATATTATTAACAAACTTTTATTGATAAAGCGTGTAAATTTAATAATTCTACTTTCCAGTGCTGTAAAAACATCGAGTTTTGTTCAAATTTAAATCACAGTTTCAGTTTTTTTTTTTTTTCACTGTGGCAAATAAAGCGCGAACCAAATAAAAAAAAAGAATTCGACATATAATGCATAAATTTCTTTGATGCTTCATCACTTTGATCGATATTTATATTTTTCATATGAAGCAGTATCTCAACAGGTGTTTTATCCGCAAAATAAATCGCAAGTCGCAATTGCGACTTCGGGTCATTGACATGCTCTAACAGTATACATAAGTGTCGTCATTTGAACTTGAGCACAATAACAAACGCACTTTTTTTTCCTTTTTCATGATAATTGAGTAGTAGAAAAACTGAAAATAAAAAAACAAATGAAAACACTTTTTGCTGTTATCCATGTTTTTTTAATTACGTTAAAAAAAACAAAAACGAATATGAAAATTCAATTAACTGAACAAACAAAGTTTATAACTCTGAAGTTTTCAATTTCAAATAAAAATATTTCGGAAAATAATTATTTCAAACACGTGAATTTTTAAATAAATTTATTTACAATTAATTGAAAATAATATTTAATAATATTTTTAGATAAATGATGTGATGTGTATTCATAAATTATATCAATTTATTATTTACAATGTGTATATAATATATAATAATTTAATGAATTAATATTTATAATTTAAATCCAATTGTGTGTTCGATATTTTATTTCAATAAATAAATTTAATTCAATTTGATATATTTTATAAAAATGATAAAAATGTGACATTTCAAACTTGTAATTAGGTGTTTCAAATTTTACAGCAGATGGCGCTTTTTAAATGCAAGAAGAATAAAATAAATCATATTTTGAAATTCAAGAATGCAAAATCCAAAATAGAATTTGGCTTCGGGGCCTAGAGCTTGGACGCAGCCAAATGCGAAGTCACATTTCTAGCTTGGGTACGCGCGTTATCTATATTCTGAACTCGCAGCGGAATACTGCGATAGCAGGCCGTCCACTTAATGATAAGTAGCGGCATTTGTGTGAGCTTTCTGTTGCTTTCAAATGACCATTTGCCGCCAAGTGATTCTTCCTTTGTTTCGTTCAATTTCCCCAAGATATTGCATGTCGTTTTGCTGTTAATAATATGCGATTCAAAGTCATCCACGTATTTAAAAGTAGAAGTATAAATAAAAGTACAAATCAAAATCAAAATAATACAAACCAAAATATGAATTATTAAAGTAAAAAAAAAAAAAATAGTATTTGAAATTACAATCACCGTTTATAATACTTTATCGAAATAAAAAAAAAAACAATTCTTTTGAAGAAATATAAGAAAAACTTTAAAAATATATATAATAAAATAATAAGAAAAACTATAACAAAAATAAAAAGGTCTACAATAAAAATGGATTGATCAAAGAACATTATTATAATGGCCCTGTAAAGGCAATTGGAGTTTAGAAAAGTCGGAAAATTTTGTCTAGAATCGTCTAGTCTAAGTTATTTTCATTTTTGTTTACGATCGGATTCTAACTGGCACTGAAAACGTGATAACGGCGACCGAATAAAAACTGACCTACGATACCAGCGCATTCAATCAAAAGTCACGTGTCAGCTGAATTGCAAAAATGCATCTGACATCTACTAAACGACTGGTCAAATTCGTCTCTCTTTTTTTCCGGCTATTTGAAAACTGAATTCAAGAGGAATGGAATTGAATTTAAAGGAGATGCTAATCGCGATCCCAAAGATGGTACAAAATTTGAGTGAAAAGAAAAAGGTAGAAAAAATGAAATAAAATGTTCGACGTTCGATTGTGTGGAACAACAAAAAGAGTTTGAGGGACTGGCAAAAAGCGTCGTTATGAAAATGGATATTGGCTGGTTTTGGTGTTGCATCAGAATAGAACGGGTTTGCAGGCGCGTAATTACGTTCCTCACATTGATATCGAGCGAGCAGAGCGCGTATTACTGGATTCGCTGAGTCACCCTCGGCGCGATGCATATATATCTGCGCCGATATATTCCACCTTCTTATTGAATGCTACTGGAAAATCCAGTTGCCGCCTCCTTTCGTCAAAGTCTCACGCGTGACGTCAATCTGCCATGAACAACTCGAAACGCACACGACTCAGCGTCCTTCGAATTTTCGACTGCATCGTTACTTTCGTGTGCCCCCTCTGGAGCCTACCAACGTCACTCTGCACTTTGTTTTTTTTATCTCGTCACGACCATTTTCAAAAGTTGTTGCACTTTATTCAAAGACCTTGGATATCTCTGCTCGGCCCAAAGTCTTATCAATTTTTCGAACTCTTTCCTTTGAAATCGCACAACTTTTGTTGTCACGTTTTTTTTTTGTTTTGTTGAATTACATATTTCAATTAATAAAATTGTATTGAAATTTGAATATCTTTTTATAAATAGAAATACATAAATGAAAGTAACAAAGTTATTCAAACTGAAAAGTTCGTTTGTTTTTTGTCTAAACAGCGGATGCCATGTTGCGATTATTTCATCATTTTATTAACTTTTTAATTATTAGATAACAATTTTTTTTATTCAGCTACATTATTTTAAATGTAATGTACGCAGAAAAACGACTATCGAATAAAAAGAAACTAATGAAAGACGTGTGGTGAGAACTGTTTTTGTTATTTTAAAATTGAGAGTAGTTCCGAATTCGGATCCAGGTGGTGCTTATTCAAATTGATATTTGAAGTTCCTGCTAACTTGTTCAGTGACTTTTTATTGTAATTTTTTTCTTTAATTAAATTATTTGAATGTCTAATCTGATTTTCAGACAATGGGTATGTAAAAAAAACTGAAATATTCATCGAGATAACCGTATTAGCCATTTTCGGTGAGCAACCAAAAGCGCAAATTAACGAGCGTGTCCGGCTGCAGCATCGGCGAGACAGAAAATGTTATTCCGCACGTTGGAGTGAATACAACATTCCGTCTATCATTACCATTCATTACAATTTCGTTATTGATAAAAAGCTATCTAATTTAACTTTTCAATCGTCTGCAAACAACGCTGATCTTGCACTAACTCGGACGTTAACACAATACTTTACAACCATTATCAAAATCCATAACCTTTCTCTTTGTTGCAAAGTGTGTAAGGTGAAATTTCATAATTGTGTATACCAAGGACAATTTTTCAATTGCCATTGTCTTTTTTAACTTCAAATTTGCATAGATCAAATTCCAGTTGCAATTTTTGAACCTGAAAAAAGAATCAAACTGAAGAATTGTGATTTACAAAGAAATTTTTCATATTGAATCGGTTTTTTTCAAAAAATAGAAAATCAAAAATTAAAACAATAAAATTATTGGAATTATTACAAAATGTTGATTTTAAAAAATACTTATTTAAATATGAAAGAGACTTGTAAACAAGAAAAATTCAATGAAAAATTAGAGTAAAGTTGAGAGAAGTGAGGAACATCATTGAAACAGGTCGAGGCCTGATGGACGATACAATCTGTACGTTTTCCGGATCAATTTTGCGTAAATATTCCGTTTTGTTTTTACATAGGATGCAAAGCAGGTCGAAGTTTCTCGGTTAATGTTGAATTGGTGGCTATCGCGAAAATCTCCCTGTTGAATTAAAGGCGCATACAGGGCACTTTTTTTTGTGAAAGCATCGCCTATGCATTTGCGTATATTTTGACACGAAAACGCCAAATTCAAGGGCGCTGTCAAACATTCAAATCTTCTAATTTCCCTTCCTGTATTTTTTTCATTCTGTAAAGTTATTAACTTAGTTATTAACTATTTTGTTTTTCATTTTAGTATTGATCTTTTTTTTAATATTGAAAAAGTTTCGATCAAACACTTTAAGGTGTATTGAAATTTGTTTGTCTTAATTAAACTTTCTGTTTTTCATTCGCGTATTGCTAGGAATTCAGCGAATTAGACGAATGAAGTCGCCTATATCATTATATATATTATATAGTGTTTGGTGAAAATTTTTTTAATTACAAAAAGATCAAATTCGCCTAGTTCGCCGAATTCTTATCAAATACAAACAAATTACAATACGCCTTAAAGGCGCATAGTATTTGATAAAAAAAGTTTTCAATATCAGAAAAAAAGGATCAACTTCGCCGAATTCTTATCAATACGAATATGAAAAACAAAAAGTTTAATTAATTAATACAAACAAATTGCAATACCCATTAAAAGCGCATAGCAATTGATAAAATGTTTTTAATTTCAGTAAAAAAGATCAATACGAAAATGAAAAACAAAATAATTAAGTTGATAGAACAAAAATATCAATACAAAAATGAAAAGTAGGAAATTTAAAATAACAAAAATGAGTATATTGTTAATCAAACTACGAGTATACTTATACATATATCTATGCCAAAAATGTCAAATTTCATTTATCATTTTCTCAGAATTTAGTTCGGTTACCTATGTTTTTTATTTTAGTAACCAATCATACTCACTTTAATTAACAATATACTAATTTTTCAGCCATTTATTAAACTCTAAATATTTTGCATTAATACTGATTAATTCTGTTATTTTTGTTCACAGATTTTCTACCTTAAATTTGGCATTTTCACGTCAAACTATACGCGTTGTTAAAAGAAACACAATACGCTCCTTTTTAAACATTATTGTTGTCTCCACTTGGCGAACCTCTTGACTAGGAGGCGCGACCGTGCGTTCAACCACTCGTCGCATAATCAAGAGCTCGGACTCAAATTTATATGCAATGTATATGTTAAGTATCTGCACAGCTGTGTTAATCTCACGAAAATTAAACTGGTCTTTGGTGTATCGACACACTGAGTGTTAATACAAAAAAAAAAAAAAATAATAATAATAATAATAATATAAAAAAATAAATAAATAAATAAAAACAAAAAAAAATTAGTACCCGGTTGTCCGTGAATTACAATCGAGTAGACCGAGTCCGGGTGACCTTGTGCTCACGTTTCCGCGGTTTTGCGAGACGCCAGCGTTGCCAAATAAAATTTAATTTCAATATAAGTCTCCTTTGCCTTTTTTTCATTCAATCAGATTCTCTTGCTATTGACGGATATCGTTTTCAGCCTGATCTCGGTCAGATAAACTCAGACGGTCTTATGACTCATGAATGAATATATATAATCATATATGACGGCATATATATGTTTTCGTTTTAACGCATATATGGTAACATACAAGATGCACATGTCTTCAAATATGTTTGCATATTTGATAGCCTAGAACTTTGCGAATATGGTAACAAATATGATGGCATATATGTAAAGCGTATAATTGCGTATATAGCAACACATATGTTTACCCATACGATAACATAAAAAGAAACTTTTTTCATGGGCTTGTTTTTTTATAGCAGACGGTATTTTGAGCAGAAATCTTCTAATTCAGAAAATCAATTGAAAAAAAAACTTTAGTATAAAAATGTTTGAAGGGGTGTCTGATGAAAAATTATTCCTCAAACCGTATATGAATTGATGGAAATGTTCACTGAAGAAACATTTAATCAACATTTATAAAAAAGGACTTACAAAAGATAAGTTTTTTTAATGATAAATAATTGTTGTAATTAAATTCTGTAATAGATTTTTTGAGTATAAAAAATTGTTACTAGTTTTGTAAAATCAATAGAAAGGAAAACAATTTTCAATAATGATAATGAACATTGTTAATTGATTAAAAAAAGTGACAATGACTGACAAAATGGATATGGAAAAAGTGAAAGAAGTGTAAAAAGACTACGATCCGCATTTTTGTACAGCAGCTATCACCCCGCTGTCGTGTTTCTTCTAACAAGGTCGTATGGATATTTCCATTGCAAAGGGGTTTATGCGTCCTCAGCGCGATACAGAATTATAGTCGGGTGAAAATAAACCTAGTGATAGTCTCTGCAACATTTGAATGCACGTTAAAAATACATTCCCAGTTTAATTTTGTAACACAAACAGATGATTAATCAAAGTTCATCGGTAAACAGCAATTAACCAGTTTCGAGCATTTAATTTTGGTACACCATCAATTCTCCATATTAACATACATGAAATTTCAACATTTAAATCTCATTTTCATAGTTACACTCTAAATTTAAAATTTGTATCATATTTTTTTTGTACATTTGTAAAATAAAAAATGGCCGCAGCAGAAACTGTTGTATATTCATTGTCATTCGGATTTTTATTTTATTAGAAAGAAAAAATTGAACAGGAGAATGAAAGGAAAAAAAAGTTTTTTGCAAATACGTTTTAAAATGGATTTGCGTTCACGTTGAAATACTGTTTGTGAGATAAAAAGGCGCAATATCATGGTGGCGCGCACGCTGACTCGAGATATCACGAAGACCTCAATCGATCAAGCACATTTCTCCGATTCGCAGAGAAAATAGAAATTGTCGGGGCAATTAACTAATCATCGTCGCGACGCGGCGAGAGAAAAAAAAAGCACGTCATATCGTTTAGCTGCCCGAGCGCAAAACTATACAGCCGCCGGGCAAGAAAATGTTGTAGGCATTAATAACGTAATCTGAATCAAGAACGCGTTATTGAATGACATTTTTCATGCTTCGAAAGTGGCTTTCTTTTGAGTAACAAATACCGGTTTTTTCGGTTCTCTCTCCAACCTCGAGTTGGAAAAGGTATAAGAGATCGCCGATATAACCAAATACGCGATCGGAATCAAAATATTTACGTCTGCCACCGTCTCGGGGTCATCGCAGTTTTTATCTCAAAAAATATTGTAGTTGAGCACAAATTGTCACAACTTGTATTTCGTATTTGGAAATAATTTTGGTTCCTAAAACAGCGATGGATACATTCTTTCATTTTCAAATTGTCATTTTTCTTTGTTCCACATATTGTTAATTATTTTTCTTATTTTACAACTAAAACGTCTTTAAATTTATTGCTTAGGAACGAAATTTGTTTTTCTTTTTATTTTTTATTGCAGTGAATTTGTAATAATAAACAGAAGCTCGGTTTTTTGTGTAGGAAAATTTTCAAATCATGTCCCCAAGTGATGCAAAAGGTTTCAATATGATTTGAATGATGGGAAATACGTTTTGCAAAGTCGCCGTTGACAAGCCTTATAAATGTTGAGTGACTTGAATTTAGCGAGTTGCGCAATCATAAGCACTCAAATAGAAGCGCCGAGATGAAAATACATCGATGTAAATAGGATACGCAGATAGCGGTTTGATAATACAGGAATACACAATATCGGGTGAGAGAGAGACAAAAGAAACGAACACGATAGCTTATCAGTCCGCTTTTATGGAATTACAACTCGGACAAAAATTTCGTCCGCTTCGCATTGTCCGTGATTTTTTCTATTTTTTTTTTTTTTGTCCAAACGAGAAATTTTTTTATGAAGTGTTCAAGCTCCGAATGAGCAAACAGGTTGTCTCTTCTGTAAACCAGTTTCGTGTTAAAAAATTGTTCTTTTGGAAAAAAATTAAATCAAAAAATTGAATTTCGTACATTGCAATCAAGAATTTCTTAGCAAAAAATTTATCAATTGATAAAATACGCCTTGTATTATTTTTTTTCGCAAAACAATTTATGTAGATGTTTTAAAAAATGTTTTAGCTTTTTGTATATAATTTTGAAACGTAATGTTTTTGAAATTTGGAATATAATTTTGTATGATGTTTTAGTTGGATTGGAAAAGGAAAAAGAATGTGTACGATAGTCAAATTTGTTAACTTTGCGTTTAAGGTCGAACTCAATATCGATCTGCACCACACACCAAGCGAAATTAAATATCTCTCAAAACCATTTGACGTGTACAAACAGTATCCAACTTTATTACATTTATATTACCAAACTTCATACCAAAAGTTTTTAGAACATATACTTTATCAAGAAAGTTAATTTCGTGGAGGATTTTTAGAAAAACGATAAATTCTCATTAGATCTCAGAAGTTTGATAATAACTTGGAAAACAAAAAATAAAATAAAAAAAGTCAGACACAATTGACAGAGTTAAAAATAATTTACTTTAGTTTAGACAGGGAAGGAAATTGCAACTTCGGTGGCTCCATCACCGAAATACTATTTCTTTTGAAATGTAGATAATGTACATTTCAATATACATTTGTTTTACTTTTTTTTTATATTGATAAACATGACATTTGAACTTACATAAGGTGTAGGAATAAACCATAGCTGTTACATATAGCTGTATGTATAAACACTAACCAGTAGTTCTGTGTAATACAAAACTGTTTTATTCAAAACCTTTCAATTTCACTTCCATTTCAAGATTTTTTCCCCCAATAAACAAATTTAAAACTACAAATGTTTAATACATAATTTTGTTGCAAACAAAGAAAGATCAAATTGAAACGTGAGGAATTTTTTATTTTTCAGACAATTATTTTAAGGATTCAAAAAATAGAGAACAAAAATAATTGAAGACGAATTTGCATTTGTCAGAGTGAGAATTGCAATTGGCAATTTTTTATCTAAAATTTCGCGAACAATCAAATCGCAAAGTCAGGTTTTTATTTTTGAGAAGATTATTTTAAGAAGGATGCCACTAAAATTGAGGAAGAAAAAATAGTTGCGAAGAGAAAGAGAGTAATGTGCGAAATTGAATTTGTCGCTGAAAATTTGACCGAGTGACTAAGAAGAAGTTCAACAACACTGCGCCAGATTCCGTGACCGTTCAAGATCCCCGGAGACCTTCGGTTGAATCAAAAACAGTCCCTTAGGCCTCTAAAGGACCTCCTGTTTGTACACAACGCTTACATAATCATCATCAAAAAAAAAAAAAAAAAAAAGAAACGAAAGAGGACGAAAAAAGAAAGAAAAAAAAAGACGACCAGAAGAATTCTTGAGGAATCGCCGGTCCAGTGCGATCCGGCCTTGCTGACCTACATCGCAACCTGAGTCCCATGACTAAACTAAAACATGAGCGATAAGGCTGATCGTGGAAAATGTAAATTTGCAGACCAAGCAGAAGCCACCCTACGATAATTCATTGGCGATAAAAAAATAGGAGTCGGGGTTTCTCAGCATCCCCCTGCGAAATTTCGTCGATGACTGATAACCATGAGAGGAATCGATCGGCAACCCACGTCAGGAGGGACGGGAAAAAAATGTTTACGTTGACCCTTGGCGTAACCTTGACCCGCCTAAACGTCTGGTACATTGATCCAACGTGTGAAAAAGCTCGGATTGACAGTCGGATGGTAATTCGAGCGCGTCTGGCGGTAAGAAAGATGAAGATGAGCCGCGAGATGAGAGACAGGCGTCGAGAGCGTGTAATTAGCGGACGCTGATTGGTCGTGCTCGCGGCGCCTAGGGAGGGATCATTACAACAGTACGAGGAAGCACAAAAGCCGAGCACAGAGCGGGGATCCAAAGGCCAAAGGAAGGGGACAAGTTTGCACAGTTATGCCGAGCCAATAGCGCGGCTACCAGTTTGCGCCCGGCTTTCAAAGCTCTTTTAGCAGTTTCGCGGCGGCTTGCTGGCTCTTTTGTAAGCGTGACAACCCCCCATGGGCCGGCGCGTGCGACTTCGCTGCAAGTGCTGGTTTTCGTTCTGGTGAACCGCGACTGGTGCCCATGAAAATGTGACTCGTGCAACCGGCGGCACAACTTTCGAACAAGTTTGTGCGGTTTGTGCGACACAGCGCCACCTGAACATTTTTTTGGATTTATACAAGTTCACAGGATTTTCGCGTTATGTTTTTGTCCAGCTACCCGCACGAAAATAACTTCATCGCCCACTATTTTCGAAATGGTAAAAAACAAAATGATTTTTCGATCTTCTCTTTTGTTTAGTTTAAAAAATTTTTTTTGGCTTTTTTGTCGTTTTGACAATTCTTTCGTCATTGACGCAGATGGCACTGCCTGCTGTTCACGTGATTAGTGATGTTGGATCGTAGACTCGAATTTCGGAGCAAACGTCTGGGCGAGAATTTTTGTATTAGGTTTGAAAAAGATCTGGATTATTTGAAAGTTCCAGATTCGATGGTTTTTTTTCTTTTGCTTTTGCAAATCGAGGGAAGAAAAGTTTGTTCAACTTGTCGAACGGATTTTTATAGCTGTAGTGTTACATTAAATCTGATAAGGTGAAAGTTCCTCATGAAACAACTATTGAGAAAACTTAAGATAAGCGCGATGGAAGAAAATGTTATAATAAATTTGAAAACTTTGGCTCGGACGGTTTGGATCGGGTATTTTTCGATGGGACGTGGAATAAAGCAACAAGTGATATTGCCAGCAGCAGTTGAGAAACGTTCGGTTAAACAAATAGAAAAATCATCAAGTGGCAAAATCGATTGGGACATGAATTCTCATTCTTACACAAAATATTCCTTTTATCATCTTTTTTCGAGTGAAAAATTCAATGAGGTATATAAGTAATATTTATCTTTTCATTATCTCTTCATTTGCTTATTTTATACGATTAATTATTGTGACAAGATTTTTTCATATCAGCAGTATCTGTTTGAAAGTTTTATTTTTTTTTTTTTCTTTTTTGAGTTCTCTGTTGAAAATATATTTCAAGTTTAAAACATATTTTTTTCTCTTGCTGTCGTTGTTGCTGTTGTTGACAGCTGTCAATAAACTAATTCGATATGAAAAAAATGAGGATGAAATGCGGATAAAAAGCACGACTGAGATTGTTTAACACTTTTTGACGAGAACAATGATTTTCTTGTCTGATTAATTAACAATGAACGGTATCTGGAATAAATAAACTCAGCAGCTCGGTTTAAAAATTATTAAGTTAATTAATTTGATGAAGACAATGCTGTCAAATATGAAAGATTGCAAAGCTCAAGATAAATATACTTCGTTTACATTCAACGTTACTGGATGTTACTGGCTTGCTATTTCTTTATTGCTATAAAAGTATACAGTTTCATAAATATTTCTCCGCTCATTATCATTCGAAGAAATGCATCACTTAGTGTCTTCGAGAATAAACGAAACACTTTTTTTTTCTGTACTAAGAAAACTTTTATTCATTTATAAACGTTTCGTTATGTTTATATTATTTGCAATCGTTTGTTTGCGAAGTTAGAATTTTTTTTGTTGCAAAATTTATCATCAATTTGTTTAAGATTTAATTTTATTTTTAAATGTCTAATTAACTGAATTCGCGTTGTAGAAATTGCGTTTTCAATGATAGAGAACAAAAATAAAGGTTATCAAATCATGATAAAATGTGAGAAATCAGAATATCAATTTCTGATTGTTCATTATGCAAAGTGGTTCATTAATGTCAGACGCGGAGAATCGCAAAAATGTTAAATTTCGTCAATTTTTTCAATCGTTTATTTAAACAAAATGAACGATGACTCCTCGACTAACGTCACTGAATTTTCAATCTAGTTTTATGGTTCAACCATCAACATTGGCATGAATAATTCATTCACGCTGCAAAAAGCGTCATTTCAGTAACAAAAATGATACCGAAAAATCTTTAAACCGATTTTAATAAACAAATGTTAATTCTTGTAAAAATTTTTTACGCAAAAACTGGCTGAATAGGTTCTCTTGAATATTAATCGAACAATTTTTTTAATACAACAATTTTGTCTCAAACGTTGCATCGTCAATTATATAATCCCTGTCTACGTCTTTGTGCTATAATCCAATGAAATACGCCACTTTGAGAAACGATATTGAAGTTATTGAAAGACTGTCAGTTTCAAAATACCATTTCCAGTTCACCTGAATTGCACACTATAAATAATATTTAATCATCAAAAAACCGAGCCATGGACAAGTTTTTCCCCCGTGAAATGACAAATTGATGGAAAAAGAGAACTGAAAAAAAATAAAAATAAAAATAAAAAAAGAGCACGACGATTCGTCTGTCGCATTGTGTATTAATTAGAGATTATAATGAAAACACTAATGTTGAATTTCGCTCGCACAAAAAGTGACAACAAATAAATGACACAAACTCCCTAAGAAAGTTTTTTTTTCTTCTCGCCCAACGATACTAAAATACCGAATACTAATGGAACTGTTTGACGAAGCGCGGTAATTTACTGTTTTGCTTTTTTGCGACACTCACGTCTTTTGGTGTTTTCGTCATTATTACGATTCCACAGTTGAACCAATCTGCAACAGTCGGTGTGAATATTCATAAGCTGTTTCGCGACATTCAACAGGTGTCATGTTACTCTGTTTGTGGCCGTTGATATATATCTTTAGCATCTAACATATTGGACAATTAACCATTTTTAATTTTAGTTTATTGTACAAAATCAAGGTAGGACTATCAAGTCGATTTTATGAGGGGTTCATAAAATCGTACATGTTCTTCCTCGATCGTTATTAGAAGCTGAAGCTACTTCGTCTATTCAGAAAACGAGATATAGTTATTCAAAGATAAATTGAAAAAAATTAAAAGCCACCAGAGGCCCAATTAACCTTAATTTTAATTCTAAGGTCTTTAGACTTTAGAATTCACGACACTTTGACAAAAAAACTGTCATAAAAAGTTTGTTCTAGAACAAATGGTTATGCAAAATTCAAAATATTTGTTTCAAATGGAAATTATTTCCTAATTGAAATTTCAATTAAAGCATGGTTTTACCAGAATTGAATACGTCATATGACTTTTTATGAATTCTTCCATCATTCATGTGTGTAGTTTAAGAACAGATATTCATCTTTTTTGGTAAGATTAGAAAAAATAGTTTGATAAATTTGGATTCCGAAATACTCGGAAATGAAGGTTAAACAAATGAACCCTATTTTTTGATAAAAATCCCATTTTAACCCATTTAAGTATGAGCTGGTTCGTTTATAAAGACGAGACAAGGTCAAGAGGTCATAAGATTGTTATTTTTCTGAAATAAAATATATCAGGCAAATTTTTGAGTAATCGCCTTATGTATTATTTGATGAAGTAAATTTTCGTAAACAAACAAACTTGAACTCAGTTTAGTATCACTACAAAATTAACGCCATCTGGTAGTGTCAACATCACAGCTTAAAATATGTAATGATAAATCGTAATTGATGAATATTTTTCAAAAACCTCAAAACAAAAATTAAAATTCGAATAATTAAAGTACATTAAAAAAATATTGTAAATATTCTTGAATCGTTTGAGTTAATTTGTTTATTACCACAATGTTTATTATTGCCGGGAAATCTGAACTGGTTTTTGATATTCAGTAATCTTTATTAATTGTCTCAACATTGTCTGTACAGTGAGCGAAATCAGCATAGTGAGACAACAATACACACGTGTATTGGTGTTTACATTTCAGAAGCTTGGTCTCACGGGCTAACTCTTTTTGTGAGATAAACAAGTCGTAGAAGGGGGGGGGGGACAGACCGTGGTTAAGCAACAACCAATAAGAATTCGAAAAATAGAGGGACTGGAAGAGATATCCAAATTGATTGACTGAATTTCTGTTTCATAACAATATTTTGTAACTCGGTGCATGCATTGGTGAATAATGATGATTATCCAATAAAAAATATCGTTTTATATATTTCGATGGTCATATCGAAGAAAAGGACATTTCAATGCTAAAATCGTAGATATCCTTTTCTTCATTTAAATGTTAATATCAGTTTGAAACTTGTGCCCATGGTAATAAATAACAAAAGAGATTGAATAAAAATTCATAGCTTATAATTGGCAGTGTTACCTAAAGGAAAAAAATGTGTAAAACAATATTGGCACGAAGAATGAACTTGCACAATTGCGCAAAACATAACCTAGCAATTTTGTCGCGCGCAACAATGGTGAATTCATTCACCTGTTCGGCCGGTCATCTGCCAGTTGAATAAATTTGATATTGAAATTAAATGTCATAGGTCAAGAATACCATAAGAATCCAGACCCGAGGAACGAAGATTTAGTGGTATATTTTTTCATTCAGTCGGCCTTGAGAGCTCTGTCGAACTGATTTAGATTTTAGCGAGGTACAATTACAGGGTTTTTTTTCGTGTTAATCGTCCACATTGAGTTTTTTCTGCGTTGTATAATCGTGGAACGTCCCATGCATAATTCATGCCAATGCAAATACACACTTTTTTCATCAATAATCGGGAACGCTCTTTCTCTCCCGACGCACCACTTTCTTGGCGCTCGAATATTCAAACCAAATTGAATGTTAAAATCAATATGCATTTGAAATGAAAAAAAAAAAAAAAAAAAAAAAAATTGATCGCCATTCAGCACCCAGTAGTACAACAAACGTTAGATTATTTTTAGAAAATCAATTCTCGCGATGAAAAAGCGCGCTCTATCTTTAGAGCAATTTTTGCTATGTTTGTGTTGCAATGTTGTCAATGAAGAGTTGATTGAGAATGAAAAAAAGGAGGCAAAAATTAAATCCGGAAAAAAAAATTTATAAAAAAAAGAAAACTACGAGAAGACAGTCGGTGGTCGCGGATTTCGAGGTGAGAGCGAGAGAATTACATTCGACGCAATTATTTTGTGTATACTTATTTTACATAATTTATTCGGCAAAGTTTGAGTTTGCTGGCTTTTAAAATAAAGCTTTAATATGTAAGTAGAACGATCGTCTGTACACGAAACTAAATTAAATATTTTATTCCACGTCTGAAAGACTCGCTGACAAGTTTGCCTTCTTTTTTGGAAAATTTTTGTCCGATTTTTCGTCAGCTATAAGTGTCAATGATTTTTTTTTTTCAATATTAAATTCAAAAAAATGTCTCCTAGAATGTTAATTATTCGTAGATAAACGACAATTTTTTGCATTAAAATTGATTAAGTGGGCTTGAAAAAAATTGTAAAATGAATTCTAGTTATTTCAATTAAGTGCGATTTAATGAACAAACTGGAATTTCAAAAATAGTATGAACCGTTCAGAGTTGTTTTTTAAATAATAATTTTATTGTGATGTAGGCAAAAAATGTGATAACAACTCAACTGTTTACATTCAAATGTGGCGATAACTTTTCGATCGGTCAAGCCAGGCTTTGATACTTTCGTTCGATCATGTTTTGAGTTTATAAATTAACGTGCCCGAAATATTATAATCATTCTCATAATGAGCTCATCTTCTTTTATGTTCTGACGTTTGACGAAAAAAAAAAAATAGATTAAAGTTAGGGATACACGTTTTTTATTTTGTTTGTTACATAATTATCTTTAGGAAGAGATAAATCATACGCGAAACATATAATCGGCAAGCCTGTTAGCCAATCGAAAAGATACATCCCCGATGCTAACTTGTACAATCAAATTCTGCATTTTGTATCAAAAACCATTACCTTACTTTTCTTTTGTCATTCTCAAGCTTCCATTTCGCAAGTCCACTGACCAGTATCTTGCAAATTGTTTACACAAAATTGTATTTTATTTTCTTTTTATCTCCATATCTCGAGTGAGTCTGGTGGAAGATCAAATTTCAATCAGATTCTTCGTATTTGAATTAACCATCTGATATAAAAAGATACAGCATTAGATATTATTCCATATTTTTTATAATTTATTTATTTATATAAAAACAATAACTTGAACAATTTTTGTAAAATAACTTTGATGGAACAGGGGTTAGAAACTTAGATTACCCACTTTGAGGTCGAGTGTTCAGTTCCCAGTAGTGAATAATTTTGTTTAATTTTTAAATTTGAATTTTAAATTTGAAATCATCCCTAGTAAAAAGGATCATATATTGTCTATACATAAAACATATATTGACAAGATATTATTTGAAAAATCATATATTGACCATATATAGGCAATACATTTCCTATATATGAACAATGTATTGATAGTTTTGGAAAATTGTTTATAAGTTGCCAATTTATAGTCCATATATGGAAAATACTCAAATGTATATGGTCAATATATTGTCCATATATTGTCAATATATGAACAATATATGATTTGATGAAAAATAATATTTTGTCAATCTATTGATAATACATGGACAATATATGATCTTTTTTACTAGAGATTTTTTCATACATTTATTCCATGTATTTATTTGCATTTGAGTTTGGTATTAAAACCAATAATCTATCTATATACAATTTTAAAATTCATATGACAAAATCATATGATCGTTTTTTACACTTTTAATGACGTCTATTCGATCGGACTGCTTTTTTTCAATTCGTCTGGTTTTATATAACGTCGCGACTTGCAGAAATAGTGTAACTGCGATTACGGTCTGACAAAGGTGTCCGGCGCGAAATCATGCAATTGATGAATCGTCAACGCCCGCGCCAGGTATATAAAATGACTTTAGGCGCATGCTCGACCCGGCCTTGAGAATTGATACTCGTGATTAGCACAATACGCTACGTTCATGATGTATAATAGAAAACGATGTTTGTTCATCTCGTTATCGACGGCCGCCTGGTGGACGCTCCTGTTCCAACACAAATCATCCGAACTGGCGAGCACGCAAATTTTTTTGCCCGGCCCCTTGTAACGTTCGGCACCTTGCAACTTTCAAGATGAAGCATTTTCTCTCGGTTCTTATATACTTTGTTCGTTCAATTCAGTGCCTATCAATTTTTTGGTTTTGCTTTCATAAGTGCAAGGCGTTAATTTTTATAACGGATAGTCCCACCGTAATTGTACAGGTCTGGATTATTTAGGTTGCGGAAAAACTCCACGGGATCTAGGAAACTGGTGAATCAACGGGAAATTCAAATTGGAGTTCACTCGAACGGATCATGGAAGAAACCGCTGATTTTAAACTGTTTCACTTGTAACATTTTTTTTTCTTCTTCATCCCCAAGTGCAACGAGTGGAAAGTCATAGTCAATATGAGGAAAAAAAAAGAACTGAAAAATCATAATCGTGTTTTTGCAGGATGATGTTTGTTGAGTTGTTTTTTGAAAAATATTGACACGGATATTTGAATTGTTTGTTATGCCCCGGCATAACTAATAAATCTGTCTCTT
>JAAMPD010002129.1:0-17073 GCA_025266255.1 Trissolcus basalis
ATAGTGACGTGCGGAGCGCGTGTGGTATCTAGTATTTTAAATTACCGAGTGTCGTTGGCTATAACGGTTGCCATGTTCGCATTCGGGAGGTCGGGGGTTCAATCCCTCCGGCCGGCTAATCTGCTTAGGTTTTCGTGGTTTCCTAGGCGTTAAGGCAAAACGACTCGCAAAAAATAGTTACAGATGAAAAAAGGTACACATTGAAATTTGTGAAACATTGCAATAAGTGTCTTTACCTGATAGCAATTAATACAAATAAAAAAAATGATGAATATATTTTAATCTGGCGTTTTAGATATTGGATTTGATGACGCCATTTCGGCTAAAACATCTCTTTTTTGACAACAAAAATTAAATTAGTTATGATTAATTTATTTAAAACCGTTTTAGACAAATATACAAACTTAGTGGTTACATTACGTCGTACAAAAATTATCGGATCAAGCACCATACAGAAACCGTCGTAGTGAAGAGATATTCGTGGCATATTATATTCGAATAACTGACAACGTATATGTACAGGGAGCCGGATACGATAAATGTCTTATCGTATAAACATACATTAATGTAGTCATGCGATTGTGTGACAACCAATACTGTCAAAAAAGTCTTTATAAAATAATGTGTTCATCATTAGTACTAAATAATATACTTAATAACAGATATTAATTTGTTTGAGAATCTTCAAAGTACAGATATTTATAAAATCCGAATGTGATTTATATTTACATCAGTGTTGTTATAATGACTAGAGGAGAACACGCGCTTCGCGCGCGTCTTCTGAATATTGATTAAATAAAATAACTATTTCTTAAAAAGAATTTGTGATCACCTAAACTTGACAACCGAGAGCTAACTTCAGCCTGTCATTAACTTTTTGAAAAGGGAGGATTACTGATGTGTATTACATACATTTGTTTTGTTCGGCTGATAAAAGAAGATATCTACTATTCTCATTTCAATGACTTTTTGTAAATCATATTTTACGTGTGAAAATTAAAGATCCATATCTGTTAAATGTGAAAGGAAAATTTTAAAGTTAATTTAAAAATCATTAATGTTAGGCAAATGATATAGTTGTTAACTAATGCACTTATCCCATTGTATGTTATTTTATTTTGTATAAGACGTTTATTGCCTGTTAAATTTAATACAAGAACATGTTGATTTTTCTCAAAATATTAACATTTTAAATTTTGATAAATATTTCATTATATTTCAAGAAAATCTGAATTTTACCGTTGACTTTTGATTTATAAAATATTCACGTAATGATGTGAATATTTGGTATTTTTGAAAAAATGGATAGAAATGTTTGATACTCTGCTAATTTTTTGAAAATGTATGTTAGATTCTGTAATATAATGAAAAAAGGTTTTTAATCTTTTTTTATCGAAATAACCTGTGAGTTATTTTATCAAAAATTTTATGTAAGCGCAAGGTTTTATTACTGTGAATGCTTGAAATGAAATACTTCATAATTTTTTAACATCCTTTTTTTTCAATTACAAATTTTTCAATTATTAAATCTTGATAAAATAAGGTCGTCACCGTTCTTCAAAAATATGATGGCAAACAAAAACTATTTCATGATTATATATTTCATTTAAATTTACATCTAACCGATCCAAAATTAGATCAACTCTATCAATTTCTTAATAATCAAAAATGTTAATCTATCGGATATAAATCGTATTTTACGGCCAACAGGTACGAAAACTTGGCAACGCCGTATTTGTATCAAATGTAAACAACTCGGCGTGGTACAGTCAATAGAAAAAGTTGAATATCGTTGAGCCGGTATCATCGAAACAAAAATTTTTCGAGTAAAATATATCATTTTTCAATCATAATTGATTAACAAATGATAATAATTATTGATAGTTTTTTTATATTGTTGTGCTCATTATCAAAATTAAATTTATGTATTATTAGTATAACTCATAATTTCAATGTGATGAAATTATTAGAGCCAAATTGAATATGTATTTTATATCTACAAATATATCTAAAACGTTAACACAAAATTCATTGAGAAAGAGATACAAGATTTTTCTGAAACCACATTAAGGTGATGCATAAGTCGATATCGTCTTGTCTACAACACGAGATTAACTTATGCATCACCTTAAGGTAATGTCAAACCGGGAGTTACCGACATTACAGTTTTCGTGATTAAAAATTAATAATGTGATTGTAAATTTATTTCATGAGAAGAGTGCGAGTTTCTCAGTTATTTTAAACATTCCTAAACAAAAAAAACTGAATTTCTATAATTAATCATTGATGAATAATGATTCCTAGTTTTTGTGATGGAGGTTATTCGTAGAAATCATATTATTTGTTTACATCTTTCAACGAAAAATTATCTTTCATTATGATATGAACTAACTCCGTGGTAGCAGACTTTAAAACAAATTGAGTGTGATATTTTGTTGACATGCTGCAAAAAATTTTCAATAGTTCCTAACCTGCATCAAATGAGAAAGAAATTAAATCTTCAATCAATATACAAATTCAAATTCAAAAATAATTCTTCCAAGATTTGGTGTAACATTTTGAACAATTATTTCTTATTAAAATCGTAATTAAAAAAAATAGAAAATATTATATTATGTCAACAAATAAAAATGTCAAACGATTTGTCTACCACACAGGAATTATCTTGAGATGTAAAATTTTCATAAAATAATAATAATAATGATAATGAAATGAATGAAACATTGAATTTTTGATATTTGATTTTATCTTGACACATTGTCGAAACAGAACAATAAGAACTAATGGCAATCGCACCATGTCGATCACAGTGCTCAGAAATTTTGAATCGAATGAATCGCTCATTAGACGAAACACAAAAAAACCTTTAATGTATTTTCACATTTTCGTTTTAATACCCAATTATTTCGTTTTGGACGAATTGTTTATGTGATAAATTTTGTTTTACATTTTTATTTTAATTATATAATTTTTTATTTCAGTTCCAGAAGTTATGTGACTGAAACCAAACTGGAACAGCTAGACCTCTTTGTGACCCTGAAAGTACTAGGCTCCAAACCATGTTAGAGTTTAAATTTTTTTTAATATGTCTCATTTATTTGATATAAACAATTATGATGAAAGTATGCAGTGAGATTGCATTCAAACCTGCAAACTGAATTGAATTACAAAAGTTGAAAAATGATCTGCCATTTTGCAAAGAGCTTATCCCGGGTGAAAATCAGCTGAAAGAGCGTTTGCATAAATGTTAATCGTCGTGTCGTGAATTTGCCGTAGGTCAACGGGAACATTGATCTAGAAATTCCTATTACGAACGATCGCAAAATAACAACAGCTTTGTGTCTAGCGGCAAGTTGGTTACATTATGGCAAGTATCGAAGTAGGTTAAAACAGTAGCACATGCATTTAACTTTCGCTGTTACTGATACTTTTGCTTTTCAATGGCGAATAAGCACTCTTCGAGTGACTTGAATCGAGTCCCTCTAACACAATTTTCGCATTGTCTCGTACAAAAAGTAACGCCTTGCTGGACGCGTGAATTCCGCAAATGTTGAAAATTGCTCTTTCGATCACACTTAAAATACCACTTGTAATGTCGTTATTGACATTTTGTTATGTAACAATGAGGCGAGTATGTCAATTCGAGTGCTTCATTTGCATTTGAATATAGGTTTCGGCTCTCTTATTATTCAATTCAATGATTGATTTACACGTGAATCATAATAACATCGGACCGAAGTTAATTACCTCAAAGTATTCGCACACCCCTACTCTTTTTTTCTCTCTCTCAATTAAAACTGAATTTTTGACCATTTAGTCATTTGTTGATGTCGGATGATTTTACTTTTATTGAAAAACATTTAAAGAATGTAATTTGAAATTAACATTTGAATTAAGTTTAAATAGATTAACTATGCTCCATTTAACATTTTTAACTTCGTATGTTTATCTATATTGACGGATGTCCATACTCTACACTATTATTAAAAAATACTATCGCAAAAAAATGTGTTCACTTCGCTGATTCAACTGCACTTAAAGTAGGTAAGTCGTAGAACTTAGAATAATATACAAAATAAATAACAATGGAAACAGGAAATGAACAGTTTATAGTTATCAATCTTGTTATCCAAGCATCATGGTTGTGAAAATAATTGATATTTCAGATTAACCCTGATTAGGTTTTTCATTCTGCGGCCGACAAGTTAAGTGGTACTGGATTTACGAACATACTTAACTGGTTATGGCTGGTAACCACAAAATTATAAAATACAAAAAAAAGGAAATTTCTTCGTTTGCCAACCTCGTAGTACAAAAGATGGTATTATTAAAAAAAAAAACAATTGAAACTCGAAACAATAACAGATGATGTATGCTAAATAATATAAAATTAACCTTGAATCAAAACAAATATATTTTTAAAAAATAAAAAAAATTGAAGTAGAAGATTTACCGATGTAGCATAAATTTTTGTTGCAGTCTATTTTTTTTTATCTAACAGTGTAAATTGCACAACAATAGAGGTGTTATCAAGTCAATATAAAGTGGAATATTTCGGTTGGTCCAGTCGGGGGCAGGGGTGGGACCATTTTTTAAATGATAGTTCAGGCCCGGCAATTTCTGTGGGCGTCTCCACAAGGGGAGAACCAACAGTTGAACAAGGAAAGAAAATGAGACTAGCAAGAAAAGCAGAGAGAACAAGCGAGAGAGAAAGAATGAAAGAAAAGGATCGGCGCCGTATATAAGGCAGCGTCTCTCAAGATTTTTTTATCCCTTCAAGGTCAGACCTTCAATATGGCCGCCGTGGCTGGACCACAACTCGTCTTTCTCGCTGTGTCTCACTTCAAAAGCTTCTCCGCGCATCTTTTTTCCTTCTCTATAAAGATCGAAGAGTTAAGAGTCGAGTCTTATGAGGCCCATGAACATGACGTCCGTTGTATCAAAACTGATACCGAGTTATGGTCAATTCGAAATACGCGAGCTTCATGATACTTTTGACCCTCTAATGTACTTCCGTAATAACTGGCAAATGCATCCACCTTTTTACCATTAATCGAAAAACGAGCTATTAAGAATTACAAATATGTTGCTTAATGGGAGTTTGTAAATTCAAGCCGAGAGTGCAGAAAAGTTCGAGCGATTTCCATTTTTCATCTCTCGTTGATTACACACTTTTTTTTTTTTTTTTTTATTTTTTTTATTTTTTTTTTTATTTTGAGAACAATTTATTTAACTCCACCAGACGAGTTTTGTGACGTTCATAAAATTGCAATTTCGATGTTATTTTGGACAATTTTTTTCTCCCAGACTGGATGAAAAACATGGCCCATACCGGGTGACGAAGAAACATAATAACAAATCGGAAAATGAAATGTTGGGCGGTAAAAAAGAAGCTATCAACGGCTGATGATAAATAACAAGCAACCAAAAATGGCGGTAATAAACACGCGCGTTTTTCACTTTCTAATTTGCCTGGCCAAAACGAAAAGAAAGTTACCGACGAATTTCTTTCACGATTACGTGACGATGAATGATGAATCATTATTATTTTCATTATCACTAATGGAGAACGACGTTTCGGTCATCCGTGCGCGTGAACATGAAACCGGCGTTACATAATTTCTCCTTCTCTGTTTCGGGCTTTTTGTTTTCATTTATTTTGACCCGAGTTGTTTGGTTCTGACGATTTTGGAACGTCCCAACCGATTTCTGGCAACAGTATGCAAATCACAGAATAAAATTCAATCTATAAATTCAACATCTTCGCCTGGTTTTTATCCATTTCAAATATGTATGCAAAACAATTTTTTTTTTCGTCATCTCGAAAATAATCCCCAACATCTATTTGATATTCTCTGGCTTTACTTTCTTCATTGAATTTTCATTTACTTTTCGTTACAACTTTTTTTTTACAAAAAAAACTTGGGCAAAGTAAACCTAAAATTTGTTACATAATCAAAAGCGTTTGAATTAAAAGTTGAACGCGAATCGCGCGCTATTCGGTCTAGGAAAAAAATTAGAAACTCGAGGTCAAGTTTTCGTTCATACAACGCTTTGTACAACGCGCAACTGCTGATCCCGCTGAGAGAATTCATCGCAGAGAAAGTGCTTTTATCATGGACGAAACTGCTTCGCGATTCAGGCAACCATATACCTATACGCGAGGAGACCAAGCTGACTACTTTCTGCGACCGGTTTTCATACTTAGATGGATATCAAAAGGATCCACAAAAATAGGAAATAACCTAATATTAAAAATAACTTTCATTAAAAAAACCAAACAAATGAACGAAACCAAAACTGAAAACAAAAACAGCAAAAATCCACAAACAACAAACTCATAAAATATAATGAAGCAAGAGGAAAAAAACCAACACAAATTTTTCCATTTGTAAATTTGTAAATTTGAGAAGATTGTTAGAAAATATTTGGGTCTGACGAAAAAAAAAGAAGTTGTGTTCTTGGAAAGATTTGATTTCTCGTTGGGATGACGGTAATAATGAAAAACTCCCCCATGGAAAAAGGTTAGAACATTTGAAAGGTTCGCGACGGGTTCTCATCCCTCGCGGTTGTAATCTTCAAAAGGGATAGGGGGTGGCATTGAGCGGGATCCAGGTATGAATAAATACGGATCAAGCACACAGGTGTCTCACAGAATAGGCGACCCCTCCATCCAGCATAAAGAGCCTCGCTGGTTATATAAATTTTTTTTCATCCTTCCCCCCTCCTGCTTTGTTGCTTTCTCTCTCGTGCGCGGGGTTCTCTCTTTCGTTCATTCTTGCACCATTCACCGGCTCAGGTCACTTTTTGTCGTGACCTGCCGTTGAAATACTCCCTCTTTTAAATGGGGATGAAAGACACAGGTGCTGGGCCTCGCTATATGAAAAACCCGCATGAGCATTTCGGGGACCATTATATTATCCAGAAATATATAACATTGTCCGTCGTTTTGTGTCCTGTTATTTTTGTGTGATTTCAGAAAAAAAGAAGTTTACGCAATTTCTTATCCAAAAATGCAGTTTGAATAAAAAAAATTCTGACCTTCAAATTATTATTTTGATTTTTAAATTTTTTGATTAATTTTATTTGAATCTAAAATATTGTTTTGATAAATAAATTTAAGGTCCGGGCAAATTTTTGCTGTCCTCGAATTTGATTTGGCTTTTTCTTCTTCGTAGGAACGATTGTTGAAAGTTGAAAATTTTGCGTCCTTGAAGCTCGGCAGATTTATCATCGTCGATCAATCTTGCTTTTATTTTCCTTCCATCAGGCTTTTTGTCCGAGAACTCATTCATAATCAATTTCCATTTTGATTTTCATCAGCGCTCGGATCAGATAAAGCCCTCCCGATCGACGCAGAAAGACCGGTCAATCAGCGCAAAAATCCGACACGATATCATCAAAGCGGGGAGAGCGTGGGTCGCGTTAAAAATATACGCACAGCCGATTCCGATTTATGCAGGAAACGCCAGCGTCCGAAAGGAGCCAGATTAATGCAGCCGCGCTCCTTCCGCCCTTTATCCGCGTACGGTTTATTTTCGCTCGTTTGTTTATTTTGGTTCTGCCAAGCAACGGGGACCATTTCTTATACTCTCCTCTGCTTCCATTTCCCCTTTGTTTCTTTCCACGTTAACGCAACGCGAGTGCGAAACAAATTTCATGGCGGAACAAGTGCCGAACGTGACGTTTCAGAAACCGCCTCCTTTTGCTCATTTCGACTGTATACTTCTGGGAACTTTAATTTCGTTGTTTTTCCATTTTATGATTCTTCTAAAAAAAGTAAGAACAACACAATTAATTGAAAATTAGCAAATAAAAAATGTTTTTTTTTTATTTGAGTTCATTTTTTGAAACGGGTTGAAAGTACAAAAATACTTTGAATAAAAACAAGAGAAGAAAAACTGAAATTAGTTCAAATTTCGAACAAAGGAAAATTGAGGGGAAAGTTAATTTTTTTTGATACTGTAATTTGTCAGGGATTTAATAGGGGGATTACCCATGAGTGACTTTTGAAAAACAAGTCGCTAAAATTGATCGTTTATTTTGGCTTGTTCGTTTTATATTTCAACCCCCTTTTTTCCAGGAAGATTAGTCGAAACAGGAGTAAATAAAAGCAGGAAGTGCAAGATTCCGCCATTGTCAGCACTGTTACCAAGAGGGAAAAGCAAAGGAAACGTGGACTAGGTTATATTTAGATGAAAAAATGGCTCGTAATTAATTATGTCCTGAGGACTCGGCTGCAGGCTACTGAAATGAATAAACACGATACGTAGAACGAGACAAAGCAGTGTTTTCACCGACTACAGTAAATTATCGTTCTGATAATTAAGGTTTCCAAGTATCCCCAGGATTTTATCGTCTGAAATGTAAAAGAGAGAGAAGAAAAAACAGCCGAAAAAAATTGGAACGAAAAAAAGATTGGGTGGTAAGAGATTTTTCTTTTAGTTTCTTTTTTTTTTTTATTTTGTGAATGATTGATGTACAAATGTTGTTTGTTTTTCAGTTGTTTTATTTATGGAGGAACAAGTCGGTCGTCAACGGTGGCCAACCAATTACTCAATGCCGGGTGTAACTTGAGAAGTAACGATATCGGAGAAATGAGATGTTCCCTCAGGAGAAGATCCAGCAGACATCTTGACTCTCGGCTGTTTCCCACGATTCGAACCCTCGAAAACCGTTGCTGGACCGCTTTATGCGTGGGGGTGTTTTCACATATGCCAAAAAGGGTCGTTAGATTTCCTTTTCACTTAGAAGCCCTCAAAATTCAACATGCAAGTAAAGGAAAAAAAATAAATAAAACGAAAATAAATTTTACCATTTTACATTTTACAAAAATTAAAAGATAATACAATAAATTGAATACAATTTAATAATAACAATTCAATTTCTTGTTGTATTTTATAAATGATTGTTTTGTTTTTTATTTTTAGATCCACAAAGTGAAAGTGACTCATTTTTGACTCTCCTCATATTTTCCTTTGTCTGCTTCTAATTTTGAGTCGTATTAATTTTTTCTTTTTCTACAAGCAAAAAAGAGTTGGATTTGAGTTTTATAGAAACACTCCTATTGATAAAATTGCAAAGGAGTTTCCAACTGAAAGCTTATCTATTTTATTTAGCAGTAAAAGAGTCGAGATACCTCTCAGCCTTGCAAATTCGTTCGTCCTTTATTTCTCGGCGTCGCAATTTTTTGCTTGCTTTTCAATAAAGTCATATAAATTATGACTCGGATAATTTTTTCACTCCAGAGTGCAGGATCTTATCTGCGATGGGACAGCGCAACGAGTCTTCGACGAAAACCGGCCTGGCGTCTCGCACGGTTGACAAAAAAAAGGAAACAATTTTCGGATCAATAAAAAAAAGGAACAAAAACTAAAAAAAAAGAAAGAAAAAGAAATAGAGAAACGTAAAAAAAATATCGCCCATAAAAGTGTGCGCTGTTTCATCATCTCTCGGACGTCTTCATAATCCAATCACGGTTTCTTCACCAGTAATCGTTTTTAATAACAATTTTATAAATCACGAAATGTCAGCGATTTTCTGACATTTCATATCGGGGGACTGGACTTTCGCTATAAAATAATATCTCAGTCCTTTTGCCTACTAGTCATCGTTTCGAATTAAATTTAAATTTTTTATTCTTGTATTTATTATGTATTCTGTTATTATAAACATTTCTCGCACTTGGAATAATAATATTATACATAAAATGAGCAGTGGAGAGGTGCACTCGAAGGAGAGCTGTTGATAAAACAGTTAGACGAGCACCATTCGAGTAGGTGTGCCCGGCTTGTACCGTGCTATCGAACTATTAAAACGGCTAATCGCTTTTCGCGGAGGTTAAGTCCTCTTCTGCTCGGCACGAAGGATTACACACACCCATCCACCGGTTCGTAGTTAAGAGGGTTATATAACGGGTAATTTACGACCAACGAGTATTAATTATCCGCGTGCTTTCCGACGAGACCAATTTTCTTCGATGCGAATGGGTCACCACGCTTCACACTTTTTACCTCGTTCGCAATTTTTATACTTTTTTTTATGCAACGCCGTTCGGTCTTGTTGAAATCGTTCGATGTCAAATTGAAATCCCCGTGACAACGTCCGATTCAAAAATGAAATCCACCTCGTAGGTTTCGTTTTCGTATTTCCAATCAAGATCTCGGTTCAATCACCTCAACGCAATCAGAAATCAAATGTTATCACAATGATTAATTTATCGCACTACAAATATTGAATTATTTTTTGTCAAAATAACCGATACAGTTATCTGAATAATTTTAGTTGCTCTAGTTTATTTGTTTGTTTGCTTCTTTTTTCTTGTCAATCTTTTTCTTTTTTTCAATTCAGATCTCTTTATAGTTACACTTTATGTCGAACTTTCTCCTCGGAGGGAAAAAAAAGAGAAAAAAATTTGTCCGACTGAAGAGACGCTGTAACATTTTGCACTAATGACGCAATGAGAAAAACATATTGCAGAGTTACATTGGCAATCAAAATTTTTCATCAAATCAATAATCAAACGGGTTTGACTTGTTATTTAAAGCGTGGACCATGTACATTCATTGATACATGCATGACCTCGTTACACCACAATCATGCACCGTGGTACAACTTTGTGTACGACAAAACACTTGTTGCGTTTGTGTTCTCTTTCCTTGTTCAAACAAAAGGGCCGTCACTGGAACCCTTAACGGAATTAATCACGTTAGCAGACGAGGAGCTCGAGTGCACAAAGGGACTTGAAAAATAAAAATAAAAACGAGTGAGGGAACGTCGCGGTTTGACTTTGAATGAAAGCGATTGAAGTTTCGATTTTTATTCAAGGAAAATAAAAAAGAAAGGAAATTAAAAATTCATTTATGGCTGACGCATTTTACTGCGGTAAAACTTTTGTACTTTACGACCGGGGCAATTATTAAAATTGAAGGTAAAAATCCTTTAACGGTCGATAACTTACAGGAGCGATTACAACAAGTCGTTAGATAATTAATGTAATTAGTATGATTATTTGTTTATGTGTGTAATTACGAATGAAGAAGAAAGGTTGTTAGGAGGATCGTTGATCTTTTCTTTTTTCGACGTTTTCATTTCCCCAGCTCCTATAAAGAGATAGGTGAATTATGCGCCGAGGGACGCGACTTATTGAGTCAGTTCTCGGATCTTTCTTTTGGCTCCAAAATTGCGCTATGGAAGTGGCTGAGGAGCTGCTGGCTTTCACACTTGTCAAGATGCTGAATTTGTGATTGCTAACGCGCCTTCGAGAATTTAAATCCGTCTGCTTGTAAAGTTATACTTGGTTTTTGCAATTTTTCATCCGGCCATTTTCTTCCTTTTGCATAACGTTCGAAATATAATTAAATTTTTTTATTTATATCTCAAATGAACCCCTGTTGACATTTCAATTCATACGAAATTCACCAATTAAAATTCAGTCGAATTTGGAAGTATATTTATACATGATATATAAAATATATATAATAACATAATACATTGCAAAAATACTCGACTATTTCATTATTTTTATGACTTTTATTTTTTTATTTTTACAATTTTACTGTTTTTACTGTTTTTAGTTAACTTTAATTTGGTCGTTTTTCCATTTTATGTTCCTTCTAAAAAAAGCAAGAGCAAGACAATTAATTGAAAATTAGCAAACACAAAAAGGTTTCTTATTTGAGTTCATTTTTGAAAATATTTGAAAGTACAAAAATACGTTGAATAAAAACAAGAAAAGTGACACAAAGAAAAACTAAAATAGTTCAAATTTCCAACCAAGAAAGTGTAAGGGAAAATTAAATTTCTTGATACTGTAATTTGTTAGGGACTTTGTATAGGGGATTACAAAATTCAGTCAAATTCGGAAGTACATTTATATAAGATATATAGAATATATAATAATAAAAACAAACTAATTAAAAAAAAACTTGACTATATTATTATTTTCATGACTTTTTCATTATTTAAATTTGTTATTGATTTTTAGTATTTTTGTTATTTTTTTTCAAATGCTATTGAAGCATTTGAAATTTGCGAGAAACATGAATGAAACAAGGTCAAGAAGGGTGAAGAAAAACAGCCTTGGACAAATTACAATGAGGCCTTTTTTCGTGGGCCAGATTTAAATATTAGTATCATTTGGAGTGAAATAGGAAGAGGGGGCCGGTTGAATAAACAGTGACACACGTGACGGAAAGTTTTTGTATACTGTTTTTCGTTTCGAGCTTCTGGGAAGAAAAAGGGCTGACACACATTTGTCTGAACAACGAGATCCTTGAGTCGGATCTCGCTTTATTGGCACTTCTAATTCCAGGCCGGAAGTAGTCAAAATGCAGCCGCAAAAACAGACCTCGGATTAAAATAGCCCCCCCTCTCTCTCTCTCGAAAGACGCACAGGGATTATATTAATACCGATTCTTTGTATTATTAATGACCGTACTCGGCTGCCTTTTAATTCCCGGCTTGTTGTACCGACGCGATTGTTAATCATGAATAATAATTGTCTCAGCTGAAAGCCGTGGAAGCCAGGCCTTTCCTTCTGATTAATCATCGGCACTTTTTTTTCTACGTTTTGAAATTGTTTCAATTCTGACTCCTACGATCGAAAAATTCAGACTCAAAGCTGACAGTAAATGAATCTTCAAAACTGACTTACATAAAACTCATGAGCATAAATCCATACGAATAAACACATGTAAATAAACGCTTTTTTTATACGAATGAGAGTTAAAAAAAATGGAAGATAAAAAAAGATTGTGTTTTCTCTCGTAGTCCCTCTTCGTGGTTTATCTCGGGACGAAATTGTGCAACGATGTATATCGTCTAAGATTAAGACGGGTAAAAATGTTGAACGCTGCGTAACAACGCTAACCAAGAGCAAACAAAATTCAGCGATATGACGGGGTGACAAACACATAATGTCAATGTTATTTTGGTTCCATTATCTCTGAAACTTTTTTTTTCCTTATCTGCTTCTAAATCTCGTCGTCTCACAAGTGGGGTTATCGCGCATGTGAGGGGACCTACAATTCCTCTCCGAAAAATCGACAAAACTGTATCAGATGAAAGCTGATAAGCCAGGTGCTCTCGTCTTATCGAAAAAATCTGCAGGATTTCATTTTCGGTGAAGAAAAAAATTGTTTCAAATGAGAATGAATTTGAAATCAGGTTTGAGTTTGTAGTTGGTTTGTTTTTTGATTCGTACAGTGGGAATACAGTGGCTGGATGAATTTGAAATGTTTTGAAAGAGATGGAAGATTGCGTTTGTTCCGCTGCTCGTCACCATTTATTATCTGTCGGGAGTGAAAACGTGAAAAGGCCTCACGTTTTATGAACAACAATCGTAATCTCGAGCGCGACGATTTAACAACCGCCATTTATGATCGACTTTGTTTCAATTTCGCTTAATGGCGATACACGAAAATTAATGTGACTATAAAACGATGCACTCTGACATTTATTAATAAAATATCAACTACAAAAAAAATCCGTCAATTGTATTCGATCGGGTAATTTCAATTTTATCATCCTCGTCAAACGTTTCGAATGATTTACCAGTCTGACTAGCTCAGAAATTATTGCCCCTAAAACCTAATTCAAATGTTGTATCTTTTTTCTTTTTTCTGTTTTCTTTTTCATTTTTTTAACCTTTGTTTGTTTATTTGAACTGCCATCTGAACGATTTTATTCAACTCGTTTTCAGTGTCCCAGCAATTTGTCGAGGATATTTTTTCTTCACTTCTGATTTTTCCCCCCTAAAGGAAGATAAAAATTAATTGAAAACCTGATTTGAATTTTATCATTCAATTATACAATTGTTTATGCCGGTAATAAATAGTTAAGTGGACTGAAAAGTAAACTAGTTTTCAGTTCGTTGCAAGTTTAAGGTACGTAAAAATGTTCGTTCCAATCAGAGCTCGAATTTTTAATCAACAACAAAAATTCATTCAACTTTTGTATTACCGAAATAAAAATTGCTTTTATCGCTAACCTATTAATGCACCTCACTTTATGCGAGCAATATATATCACTGATAATGAGTTACGACATGTTCTTGCAAAAAAAAAAGAATGTCTTAAAAAATGCGCAAGAAATGCATACCAACTGCAGCTATGTGTGACAGAATAGTTTAACAATAAATTTATTAATCAACCTGATAATTTCTTGATTACCTACTTGCCACATAAAAAATGAAAATAAACAAAGACGTTCAATCAAATTTTGTTTATTTTTTTCATTTCTATTTGTTTATTTTTTATTTTTTGTTAATTATGTCGTTGAATAAAATTAGTGACTGAAGTAGAAAAAGGAAAAAAAGAAAAGTTGATTACTTACTTTGTGCAAAGTGCGTGAAACTGTTGGTACACTTTAATTGGGATGAATTTTCTCATTTTGGGTTTAACGCACCACGTACAAATGGCCTGGAAAGCCGCGTGTAAATGCAAATTGCGAAAAGTGTCGGCAATGGCCTCGTCCGTTATGAATATTTCATTTGCGCCAGCATGATATAAATTTTCATTCCAATATGGAAATGCGCGTACGGCTTCAAACTGGTATCTCGCTCGCGAGTAAACATGACGCGATGCAAACGCGATTACACCTGAAATACGAGGCAATTGCACAAACGAGCCGCAATAATATTTCCTTGTGCCTCGGCTATTTACGATAATCGACGTTTTTGTCCCGCTGCGCCTCCTTTTTTTTGTTCGTCCTTTTTTTTTCACCAACGCTGATTGCTCCACCAGTTTTACATCTGCACTATCATCCCGCAGCCATACTTTTCACGCCAAAACAATTTTTTTATTATTTTTTTTTTATTTCTTTTTATTTTTTATTTTTTTTTTTTATTAAAAAGAAAAGTTACTTGACTAAAAAAAAACGTAAAGTGTTAGGGGAAAAAAAGGAGTGAAAAATAGGGAAATTGGAACGGGAACAAAACGTTTGTGTACAATTTCGAGTTACGTAACTTTTCATCACAATATGAGTTGGCACCCATCATTATACAACACATAATATAAACGATAATTCTCGAATAAACATTCGATCATCGTTACGTATTCGAGTTTGATTAGGCACATCATTTCAATACATCAAATGGTTATGTGACGCGATTACCCCATCGGCTTTGATTTCACCACATACCAATTCCCAAAGCCTGGTGAAAGATATTATTTATTTTGCCCCTTTGGATTTTTTTCGAATTTTTTTCTTCCTCACTGTTCCACGGCCTGAAATTTATTGCAAATTAATGGACAGCAAGCGCAAGGATGAGGGGGGAAAAAAATTTTCAATTAAAATTGAAAATGAAATTTTTCATACAAAAAACCTGCTCGAGAAAACGAAACCGTTGCGTAACCGCGAGTGACCGGGTTTCATTTGAGGCATACAAAATTCAGACGCAATCACGTAACGTGAAATTTCACGTCAAAAATTAACGATGATTGAGGAGAGAGAGAAAAAAATTTGAGCGAAGAAAAAAAAACGGAATTGAGTCAAATGGTGTACAGTAAAGGTGGAAAAAGAAAAATTAAATTAAAAAATGGAAAGATCTCAATTGAAAAGAAATAGAATCACAAAACAAAGTCACGCAACCAATTGAAACGACTTTCTCCGTGTTCATTTAAATTTGTTATTTCATTCGGAAGCAAAATTATCTCGCGATCGGTTGATATTGAAATGCAAATGCGCACTTTTGTTTTTCGTCTTTCTGGGCTGAACTGCTTTGCAGTTTCGCCGGTTGGTCATTTCTTTTTCTGCTGGCAATAATTTTTGGCAGCCAAGTTTTTTTTTGGAAAAGAGGAAACGGACTGGTAGATCAGTTTGAAACCGGAAGTGTGTCGGTTATGAACCAAACAGGTTTTCAGCTTGAGGCCTCTAACGAAAGAGAGATGATGGAAAAAGTTGCCAACGTCGGAGAAAGGGAAAGTCTAACTGAAAGGAGAAAGTTTCGCGAAGGATATACTTTTGTTACCTCGCATTTATCTCCGATCAACGATACCACTGTTCCTCTCAGATGAAACACATATTGGTTTTTGCATTTTTCAAACGTACGAGCATGCTCATGTGATTGTTATTTCGCCGCTAAATATCACGCCCAATTTCTAATTCTTCGTGCTTATGAAACTTTTTTTTTATCATTTTTTAATAACCGTTCCATAAATCATGTCAACATTTATGATCATTTTGCAAATTCGCGCGTAACAAATTTTTCATCATTACGTATTAAAAACGTTCAACTTTTGACCTCTTGAAATTCAACTTTTCAACATTTGTCAGCAACTTTTTTTTTAACCACTTTAATTTTTGTGTTTCATAAAAAGTCAATTTAAATAGTCAATTTAAACTTTCAAACGGTTTAAAAAGTGCTGAAAAAAAAGAAGAAGGAAAAATTATAAAAATTGCAGTTGCAAATCGGAGACACGTTTTTTTTTAATGTTAATTTTAGTTGTGTTTTTTGGTTTGTTCGGTTGAAATAAAAGGACATAAAAAGGTTGAATAGAAAATGTTTACTTTCAGAGAGAAACTATGAAATTGTCAAACAAAAAAGGGGTAATAAATTTGAGAGGAGGAAAAGTAAAGATGGGATAATAAAAATTTGGAATTGAGAATTGACAGGATTGATTGGATTGGAGATTAATCTCAATTGCAGATGGAGCGTGCGCTTTTTGAAAATTTGAATCGACCGTTACGCGCTCGGCAAATTGAATTACCCCGAGAGCCATAATGGGGCACCGACATCGCGAATCCACTCCATCAATTGCAGTGGCGCAAACTCGGATTCATGGTAATGTTCGCATTGTACGCAGGCGCACCCTTCGACCTATCAATAATCGCATAAATTTCACGTGCGTCCGCCTATTAAGGCATGCGCGCTTTGTCAGGAGATTTCGCACTCGTCGGCCATTCATCGCGACTGATTGTTTTAAGCATGAGAGATGCTTCGCCATATATTTTTCACCAGACAGTAGCTCACGACGTTTCGTAACCAGCCAAAATGAATAATTAATCAATCCCCAACTGGCTTTTGCGATTCTTACACGTCGTTTTTTATACAAACCTGCTAGAAAACACTGA